>ML103964.1:25426-35879 GCA_003697995.1 Taxidea taxus jeffersonii
CTTCTTCTTCTTCTTCTTCTTCTTCTTCTTCTTCTTCTTCTTCTTCTCCCTCTTCTCCTTCTTCTCCTTCTTCTCCTTCTCCTTTTTCTTCATCTCCCCCTCCTCCTCCTCCTCCTCTTCTCCTCCTTCTTCTCCTTCCTCTTTTCCTTCTTCTTCTTCTCCTAATAGAATATCTCAGATTCTTGATTTGTCTGATTTCTTCCTCATGCTGTCACTGAACTTGAAATCGTTTCTCTACTTCCTGTGTTTTCTGTCATCTGGAAGTTAAGTCTAGAAGTTTGATCATATTTAGGTTAGGGATTTAAAATTTTTTTTTATTTTTTGGTAAAAAACTATTAAGCATTTGCTTTTTTCAAATTGCATCATACCAGAGGGCAGGCATGTCATGTCAGGTTGTTCCATTGTTAGTGATATCAAGCTTGATTATTCATTAAGATGCTCACCTCTAGAACTCTCACTATGAAGATATCTTTCTTCCTTTGGAATTAACAAGTAAACCATAGAGTAATGCTTTAATATCATGCAAATATTCCATCCCCTGCAACATTTCCTCTATGGTTTTACCAGCCATTGAAGACCCTTGCCTGAATCAGTGCTACATTGGGGTTTGTACAATGGTGATTTTCTAATTTTACACCTCTATATTAGCTGACATTTTTATTGAGAAGAGGTTCCTCTTTTTTTCCCCATCTTCATTAACTTCTATTGCTAATGATTATGTAGTTATTCAACATGTTATAATTAACCACAGTCATTATTATTTTGATGTAAAAAGTGACCTAAATTTGGCCAGCAAGAATTCATTCAGGTTTCTCTTGTGTCCTTTTCACCTGACTGCATCAGTCTTTGAGTATTGCAGTAGACCTAGAATCAGCCATTTCTCTTAGGAGCACAAGTTCCTTTTAGTGAGAAATGGTTTTAGAGACCACAGTCTGGGCACTAGGGGTGATCTTGTTATGTGCTTGTCATTGCTTCCAAGACTTTTCCAATAGCAAACACATTTTTTCCCTTCCAAATAGTAGGAATATTGATGGCTTATTTTTTCCTGTTTTAGTTTCTTGCATTTTCTACAATTCTAGAAAGAAATATGTATTTGTTTTTTTCTAATGCAGGTAAAGTATACAAAATGCAGAACTTACCATTTTAACATCGTATATTTAAACATACAGATGAGTGGCATTTAGTACATTCACACTGGTGTGCAACCAGCTACACAGTCAATATGATGTGTTTTAAAGTCTCTTGAAGTAATTTTTGTCCTTTTTTTAAAGATTTTTTATTTTTTATTTTTTTTTAAATAGGAAATCATATTATTTCACATACTTCTACCAACTTCAGTTTGAGAGTAATTTTTCCTCTCTTCCTTTTTTTTTCTCTTTCTTTCTTTCTTTCAAGATTTATTTATTTATTTATTTGACAGAGAGAGGCACAGCTGGGGAGGGAACAGAAGTAGGGGGAGTGGAAGAGAGAGAAGCAGGCTTCCTATGGAGCAGGGAGCCCGATGTGGGACATGATCCCAGGACTCTGGGATCATGACCTGAGCTGAAGGCAGATGGTTAACCGACTGAGCCAACCAGGCACCCCAATTTTTGCCTTTAGATGGTTATGCCACCAACACAAATTAAGTTATATAAGTCATTTCCACTTGTTTTCAATTTGGTGGGGCTGATTTTCACCATCTTGATTTAAGTTTGTTTTTGAATCATGTGAAATAAAAACAGGACTCTGAAGTGACTCTGAAGTCATAACTCTGCCAAGGTACATTCATAGTTACACTTTGACCGTCTTTATTCCCTTTTTTCCACAGGAAACCATTTTAATTTTCTTTAGCTTTCTATTGTTTCTTCTTGAAATTTAAAGCAATTACACATACATTTTTACCCCCTTACCCTTTTATTACACAAAAGGTAGCATTTCTTAAACACTGTTCTCCTCCTTGCCTTTTTCACTTAACAATATATCCTAAAGGGAACCTTATATGTTTATACAGAGATCTCCTTCATTCCTCTTTACTACTGCCTAGCATTTGGAAATCATTGTGTACCATAGTTTATTTGAATAATTCCCATTGATGGACATTTTGTTGTTTATGGGGCTATTTTAAATGTTGCTCTAAATCAAAAGGGACAACATATGAGAATAGCATCATGCCTACAGACAGACAGAGAGGGAGAAAATGGAGGTGGTGGAGAGCCAGGTGGGAAGTGGTTATCAAAGAATATGCACTGCCTGCTTATTGGGATCTTCAGTGGGGGTTCCCAATGTAGGGAATCTTCAAAAGCCCATGAAAATGCCCATGGAAAAGTTAGCTTCAAGTATCTTCTAGACCCAGGGAGCTCAAACCATCCAATCAAGGAAAGACTCTTACCACTTCATTTCTCTTTCCTTCACCTTGTTCAGCCAATATGAGAGGGAAGATGGGAAGAGAGGCAGAGGTGAAACGGGAACCCTTCTTTTGTCTTCCAAATCTTCCCTAGTGTGACCTTTTGACTGACTGTCTAAATTGCAATACTTAACTGGTTTTATTGTTTTATAAAAATAGTTCTATTAAAAACTATTTTAAATACAATCATTACTTTAAAATAAAATTAGGTATCTATATTTTTACATTAAAGAAAAACAGAAACCTCTTTTATGTTGACTATTTGAACATTAAAAATAAGCAGAATAATTCATCTTGGTGCATATTCACATATCTTTATCAGATTTATCAGCCTTGTTCTAATAGCATGTAGTTTTTAATATAGTTTTTTTTCATAAAACTGACTGAAGTCATCCTCAAACATGCACTGTAGTATCCATTTATTGTAAATAATAAGTTTGAAATCGGTGTCATCTTTAATTGGGCTTTCTCTAATAGACCGTAATAATTTTAATGATAAAACACTCTCTCCACAGGTAACTGGTAACCTCAGAGCAAATTCTGTGAATCATTCTATTTTTTCAGGATTCAAAATGTGTGAATACTTTAGCCAAAATATTTTCACAGCTATTGTCATTTTGCATTCATCCAGAGAAACTTTCTTTGACAAACATTTGCACAAGACAAAAATAATCAAATAAATTATTTTTACTTACGTTTGTTTTTAATGCTTCATCAACTTTAAGTGCTGCTGCAAATTTTAGGTCTTTTCGATTTTACTCCATTTGGTTACCAAGCACAATACCAAACTTCTGCTAGAAAATAGGAGCCCTCCCCAAATCATGCACAACATCTGTATGTTGAATGTGTTTGGTTCCTCTTTGCTTTTTAAAAATTGGGGAAAAGGGGGCACCTGGATGTCTCAGTGGGTTAAGCCTCTGCCTTCAGCTCAGGTCATTTACCTTGGGGTCCTGGGATAGAGACCCGCATTGGGCTCTGTGCTCAGCAGGGAGCCTGCTTCCCTTTCTGTATCTGCCTGCTTCTCTGTCTACTTGTGATCTCTCTCTCTGTCAGATAAATAAAATCTTAAAAAAAAGATTTTAAAAAATTGGGGGAAAATTCACCATTTAAAAATAAACAATTCAGTGACATTTACTTCTTTTACAGTGTTGTGCAACCATCACCTCTATCTAATCCTAAAACATTTTTAATTGCCTCAAAAAGGCACACTCATTCTCTTTAAGCAGTCATTGCCCCCCTCTTCCCTGAGCCCCTGGCAGCCATTGATCTGCTTCCCGTCTCTACAGACTTACCGGTTCTGGAATACAAGGTATTGGAATGGAATCATACGATATGTGAGCTGTGTTTCTGGCTTCTTTCACTGAGCATAATGTCTTCAGGGTTCATCCTTCTAGCATGTAGGCACTTCTCTCTTTCCTTGTGGCTGAATACTATTCCACTGTATGGATATACGACATTCTGTGTGTCCATTCATTGGTTGATGGACTCTCGGGTTGTTTCTACTTTTTGGCTCTTGTGAATAGTGTTGCTATGAATATTTCTGCACAACTGTTCGAATACTTGTTTTAGGTTCTTTTTTGTGTTTACTTAGGAAGTGGAATTTCTGAGTCAACTGATAATTCTGTGTTTAATTGTTTGAGGACCTGCTAAAGTGTTTTCCACAGCGACTCTACTGTTTTAGTCACCAGCAATGTACAAAGGTTCCGATTTCTCCACATCTTCCCTGACACTTGCTATTTTCCATTTATTTATTTATTACAATTATAACCATCTTAGTGGATGTGATGTGACATCTCATTTTGACTCCCTTGTTTCTGTGGAGAAAAAAAGTAATATTTTCGTGCTTCAAGCATTGTTTTTGATCATCGCGGCTGACTAAAAAGCTTTCAAGAGCTGATTGTTTTTTTCTCCATTCCTGGAATATTTGGTTGAATATTTCCAACTCATTTGTTGGCATCGTTGGTTTGGAACAAAATGCAACCGAAATGCAACCGACATTTGGATGTTTCATCTTTGGGAAAGTTTAATCTCATTGTAGGTTTGGTTGATTATAAAATATTACTTCAAAGGCTCTAACATGTCTGAAATTGTACCCATGACTATTGGAAGAATGAAACAAACAAACCCTAAACACATGCTACCATACTGAATTGCTTTTGTACTCAGCATCATCTCAATTGCAAAAATTTTGCAGTTCAATTTGTAAGAGAGAGAGAGCTACATAGATAGATAAATAGATATCCAACACTTCTGTTTTGAAAACAAAATGTTTCAGCCTGTTTAGATGGGTTATAAATTATCTGGGCACCACAATCATTTTCAATACATTTCTTCTCCATCAAGTTCAAGCTTGTGTTTTCACCCCAGTTCTATGCTCCACCAAAATTTGTAACTCTATTATCACTGTAAAGACAGTTTTATCTTCAGTGTTGAACTTCTTACTAAGATTTATAGAAGTATCCCTGTAATGTCAGATCTTTCACTGTTGAGAGGATCTACCGTCAAAGACCGGACTTTGATTCCATAAGTTAGACAAAAAAGTTAAATTATTATTAGAGTTAACTGGCACTCTGTTTGAAGCATCTGATGTCACTGGTATAAATTAGGCATCACCTGACTGTTTGCAAAACTTCTGCTGCTACTAAACACACATTAACAGCCACGGTTTCACTTTTGACACATGCACAAGAAAATGGAGAATCCAAAATATGCAAAATTAATTTACAAGAAAGATGTTTGATCTAAATGAAAATTCGTGCTTCATAGATTGATACATAAAAGTCTGCCTGCAGTTGCATGCATTGAATGTAAAGGATATTACTGCCTTTTCAGCAGATTGGTGTCTTTGGGTTTTCCTGTGGTCAGTAATATAGCTGCAGCTCCCCAGTGGATGACACATGTCGACAACTACCTTGTGCAAGTTATATATTCATCATCTAATTTCTGGAGGAACGAAAATTCAGTACTTACATTCCATTAAACATTCACTTACATTGTTTTTGAGGTCATTGTTGTTGAAAAGGTTTATCACACATAAAAAGCATTATCAGTTAATAATAGTTATAGATGTATACAGTATAATAAGGAACAACGCCACCATAGCACAAACTTCCAAATTATTCTCTGAATGCTCTCCAGCAGGATCACAGTTTCTGTTTCCTGCACATATTTCTTCTCTCACACCTAGCCTATTATTTTCCACATGATGCTGACTGCCCAGGGAAGACTGGAAGTTTTGTGACTTCGCACCCACCATGGTATAGTTTGCTGGTATACCAAGTGGCTGGTTGACCCAACAGCATTGACTGTTTTCCCATCACTGTTTGAGAATGAAAGGAGCCTCCTATCCCCAGAGGTTTATGTGTGTGCACGTTATTCCATTAGCCACCACCCCGCATGATGTCCCTGAAAAAAATGGTGTTAGTTAATGCTGAGTCTGGGAAGGGCTGGGAAAGGTTCACTCAACTTTCAGTTTTCATATTGTGTTAGAGTGAGAATTCTGTTCACTGTGCATGAGTTATGCATGCTTCTAGTAGGGACCCTAGAAGAATGGAAAGTCTCAAATGGAGAACTATCAAAGCAATATCGGCTTTTTAAAATGCAACTATTTTTAACACTTTGTTAAAATTGGGAAATCCAGCACAGATACTAAAAAAGACAGGATGCCAGGACAACAGGCATGAACCAGGACTGTTCTAGACTACCCCTGAAGTGTGGTCACTCCCTTAGCTGCCTGAAGGGGAGAAATCTCAGCTTTGAATGAGCATTAAAATAGTGACTAACGTCCTGGCCTGGATACTTCTGATTGTAACTTAAAGGGACTCTAGGTTTATCTATTGTTAAAGGGTAGGCAGAAAGTTATGGGACCAGCCACTGGGAAATCTGGAAGGGTTCTTGAGAGAAAACCAAGCAGGGCACCAACACCTAGCCACCTGTAATGGAATTCCAGTGAATGACCAAGGAATCAAAGGGAACTTCCTTCACTAGGGGTTTCTAAAACTGACCAGCACCCATAGGACACTGGGGAGAGCATGGGATCAGAATGATTATATTTATTTTAAATAAAATTGCTCACCCATATGCTCCCCTCCCCACTTTTTCATTTTGCTAGGCAGGAGCACCAGACAGATGTTTATTTCTACATTTTCAATTGTTTTACCCCTATTGTATTCAAACTTAAAAGAAATCCCTGTCTCCTCTTGGTGTGGAATTGTAATGATGTAGGACTTACTATTTTTAAATTCTGGTATAATTACCATATAGTTTTATGTTAGTTTCAGGTACACCATGTAGTGATTCAATAATTCTATACATTATTCAGTGCTTATCATGGTAAGTGCATTCTTAATCACTATCACCTGTTTCTAACCCCACCCTCCCACCATTCTGGTAACCACCAGCTTATTCTCTACAGTTAAGAGTCTTGTGGCTTGTCTTTATGTTTTCTTCGTTCATTTGTTTTGTTATTCTTTTATTACCAATCAATCAATATTATTAATTGATAATTAAATCTGAATTTAAATAAATGTCAATTAATCAAAATAATTATATAATTAATATCATTAGTTAACTAATATTATTATTCTCTAGGATTTTGTTAAATACTACATATGAGTAAAATCATGATACTCATCTCTGACTGACTGATTTCACCTAACATTATACTCTCTAGCTCCATCCATGTCATTGCTATTCTTTTTTATCACTGAGCAATATTTCATTGTGTATGTGTCTATTATACATATATAGGTAACATATATGTATATCACATCTTCTTTATGCATTCATTTATCGATGGATACTGGGCCTGCTTCCATAACTTGGCTACTGTAATTAATGTTGCCATAAGCACTGAAATGCATATATCCTTTTGAATTAGTGTTTTTGTATTCTTTGAGTAAATATCCGCTAGTGGAATTACTGGGTCATAGGGTAACTCTATTTTTAATTTTTTGAGGAATGTCCACATTGGTTTTCACAGTGACTGTACCAGTTTACGTTTTTTTCACACACATCTTTTTTTCGTTTTTTTCACACACGTCTTTTTCTCCACATCCTCACCAACACTTAACTCTTCTTGTGTTTTTTTATTTTAGCCATTCTGACAGGTATGAGGTGGTATTTCATTGTGGTTTTGATTTCCATTTCCCTGATGATGAGGGCTGTTGAACTTCTTTCCATGTGTCTGTTGGCCATCTGCATGTTTCCTTGGAGAAATGTCTGTACATGTCTTCTGCCCATTTTTTAATTGGATGATTTGTATGTGGGGTGTTGAGTTGTAGAAATTCTTTATCTAGTTTAGATACTAACCCTTCATCAGATATGTCATTTGCAAATATCATCTCCCATTCCATAGGTTGCCTTTTAGTTTGTTGGTTGTTTCCTTTTCTATGCAGAAGCTTTTTATTTTGATAGTCCCAAAAGTTTATTTTTGCTTTTGTTTCCCTTGCCTCAGGAGACATATCTAATAAAATATTGCTACAGCCAATGTCAGAGAAATTACTGCCTGTGTTCTACTCTAGGATTTTTATGGTTTCCAGTCTCACATTTATGTCCTTAACCCATTTTGAACTTACTTTTGTGAACGGTGTAAGAGAGTGGTCCAGTCTCATTTTTTTTGCATGGAGCTGTCCAGGTTTCCCAACACCATTTGTGGAGGAGACTGTCTTTTTCCCATTGCATACTCTTCCCTCCTTTGTTGGGGATTAATTGACCATATAATTATGTGCTAATTTCTGGGCTCTCTATTCTGTTCTATTGAACTGTTTGTCTATTTTTGTGCCAGTACCATACTGTTTTGATTACTACAGCTTTGTAGAATATTGTGAAATCTGGGATTGTGCTATCTCCAGTTTTGTTCTTCTTTTTTCAAGATTGTTTGACTATTTGGGGTTGCCTGTGGTTCCATTCAAATTTTAGGATTGTTTGTTCCAGTTCTGTGAAAAATGCTGTTGGTATTGGGATAAGGATCGCATTTAATCTGTAGATTGCTTCGGGTAGTATGGACATTTTAACAATACAGGTCTTCCAATCCATGAGCATGGAGTATCTTTCTATTTGTTAATATCATCTTCACTTTCTTTCATCAGGGTTTTCTAATTTTCAGAGTACAAGACTTTCACCTCCTTGGTTAAGTTTATTCCTAGGTATTTTATTCTTTTTGGTACAATTGTAAAAATTGGTATTATTTTCTTAATTTCTATTTCTGCTACTTCATTATTAGTATATAGAAATGCAACAGATGGGATGCCTGTGTGGCTCCGTGGGTTAAACCTCTGCCTTCGGCTCAGGTCATGATCTCAGGGTCCTGGGATAGAGCCCCATATTGGGCTCTCTGCTCAGCGGGGAGCCTGCTCCCCACCCCCTTGCCTGCTTCTCTGCCTACTTGTGATCTCTGTCTGTAAATAAATAAATAAAATCTTAAAAAAAAAAAAAAGAAATGCCACAGGTTTCTGTGTATTGATTTTGTAGCCTGTGACCTTACTGAATTCACTCATCAGTTCTAGCAGGTTATTTTTTCAAGGTGTCTTTAGGGTTTTCTTTATATAGTATCATGTCATCTGCAAATAGTGAAAGTTTTGCTTCTTCTTTAGCAATTTGAATGTCTGTTATTTCTTTTTGTTGTCTGATTGCTGTGGTTGGGACTTCCAGTACTATGTTGAATAAAAGTGGTGATAGTGGACATTGTTGTCTTGTTCTTGAGCTTAGGGGAAGAGCTCTTGTTTTTTCACCATTGAATATGAAGCTAGCTGTGAGTTTCTCATATATGGCTGAGTTATGTTGATGTATGTTCCCTCTAGACCTACTTTCCTGAGGGTTTTTAAAATCATGCATGTATGTTGTACTTTGTCAAATGCTTATTCTGCATCCGTTGTAAAGATCATATGGTTTTTATCCTCTCTCTTATTGATGTGATACACCACATTGATTGATTTGTAAATAATTGAACCACTCTTACAGTCCAAGAATAAATCCCATTTGATCACAGTGAATGATTTTTTTAAACATATTGTTGGATTCAGTTTGATAATACTTTGTTGAGGATTCTTGCATTTATGTTCATCGGAGGTATTAGCCTATAGTTCTCTTTTTGGTGTGTCTTTATCTGGTTTTAGTATCGGGGTAGTGTTGGCCTCAAAATGAATTTGGAAGTTTTTCTTCCTCTTTTATTTTTTGGAATAGTTTGAGAAGAATAAGTATTAATTCTTTATGGTAGAATTCTCCTGTGAAGTTATCTGGTCTTGGACTTTTGTCCATTGGGAGTTTTTTGATTACTGATTCAGTTTCATTGCTGGTAATCAGTCTGTTCAAATTTTCTGTTTCTTCCTGATCCAATTTTTGCAGGTTATATGTTTCTAAGATTTATCCATTACTTCTAGGTTGTCCAATTTGTTGGCATATAATTTTCATAATATTCTCTTATAATCCTTTGTATTTCTGTAATGTCAGTTACTTCTCCTTTTTCATTTCTGATTTTGTTTATTTTTATTTTTGTTTATTATTCTTTTTTGTTTGACGAGTCTGGTTTATCAATTTTGTTGATCTTTTTTTTTTAAAAAAGGATTTTATTTATTTATTTGACAGGGAGAGAGATCACAAGTAGGCAGAGAGGCAGAGAGAGAGGGGGAAGCAGGCTCCCTGCTGTTCAGAGGAGCCTGATGTGGGGCTCGATCCCAGAACCCTGAGATCATGACCTGAGCTGAGGCTTAACCCATTGAGCCACGCAGGCACCCCAATTTTGTTGATCTTTTCAAAGAACCAGCTCCTGGTTTCATTGACCTGTTCTACTGGAGCTTTTTGTTTTGTTTTCTATTTTATTTATTTCTGCTCTCATCTTTATTATGTTCTTCCTTCTGCTGGTTTTGGGTTTTGGTGTTGTTGTTCATTTTCTAGCTCCGTTAGGTATAGGGTTAGGTTGCTTATTTAAGATTCTTCTTTTTTTTTTGGGACGCCTGGGTGGCTCAGTTGGTTAAGCGGCTGTCTTCGGCTCAGGTCATGATCCCAGCGTCCTGGGATCGAGTCCCACATCGGGCTCCTTGCTCGGCAGGGAGTCTGCTTCTCCCTCTGCCT
>ML103965.1:0-139884 GCA_003697995.1 Taxidea taxus jeffersonii
CCCCCACTTCACTGCTTTTCTCCCGGTGCCTTTCATCTCTGCTCCTCGCTGCCACTCCTGGGCCATGTGGCTCCCGGGCCACTTGACTGTCTCCTGTTTTATGAAAGCCATTTGCTGGGTCCCCCACAGCACAGGAATTGGGATTTCCTTCTGAACAACGCTCAAGGTTGGTTCTTGTCGTGCCTGATGGAAGCCAGGAGCGTGTGGTTCTGCTGGTATTGTACGTGATGGGACGCCCCGAACATCTCCGCATCCCTTGTCTCGAGCTCGTAGTCATGCCCTCGTGGGGCTGTCGTGCGAGGGCTCAGGAGACAGCTGGAGTGGGAAGCACCTCCTGGAGCTCCCCAGATGCACCCCACCTGGAAACAGCTTTTGATTCTCTGGTTGTTCTGGCGCTCCCTGCCATCCCCGTCCCTGTCCATGGCTCCTTCTCCCCTGCCTGGAATCACTTCCCTCCCTACCTTACCCCAAATTTTTTTTTTAATTGGAAATTTTTCTCATGTTCCCTCTCAACAAAGACTTGGCTGCTGACAGCTAAACTGGGTTTAGATGAGTGATTTATTTTATAGCAAGTTGTATGACGGTAGTAAAAAGACACTGTCTAGCTCTTCTGCTGATTTTACTAAAACACTTGATCTCTTTTTTCTGTCCCAGCCCCCCTCCCCCGACCCAGATGGCCATGGGGTTTTAATAAAAAGCAGCCATATAGTTGATCGGAGTCTCCTCCATCCTGCGTGATTTCTCTGAATACTTGAAATAGTTGTCCAGTGCCTCCCCACCCCCCATTTCCAATAGGATAGTCGTCACCCAGAACGAAGAGATCTCAGTGTCCAGAGGAAAACATCCCCGCTTGATGGCCAGTCTGTCTTCCTGCTCTTCTATTTGCTTATTTTGTTTTATTTTTTCTTGAAGAATAACTGACATATAATATATCTTCTTGCTGTTTTAAACTTCTCTACTCTCCGTGCTGGTCTAGGAGAAAGGTCTCAAGATTCCAAGTCCAAAACAACTGGGTTCACGTGGCGTAGGTCATTTTGGAATTGAAAACTTGGGCCGATCAAGTAGTGCAAAGTCAATGAGTGTAAAGCCACAAACTCACAGAAATCTAAAATTAGAAACAAAGAAGGAAATGTCTTGCCTTGAATTAAAAATCTGGCAGTTTGGGGATGAATGTGAAAATTCTTTTCTGCTGTATTAATTTTTTGCACTTTTGAAATTTCTTGTGGTAATATCTGCATAATAAGAGTTATCATTTAACCTGATTTTCATGTCAAGGGCATAGTTCAATGACATTAAATGTACTCACCACCCCTCTTGCCTACAGGAAACTCTGTCCCCGTGAAACACTGACTCCCAGCCCCCGCTCCCCTCCACTGTCTGCCTCCAGAAACTGGGCTGTTCTGGGTAGCTTTCCTAAGTGGAGCGTCGTGCGCTTCTGGAACCAAACCAGCCTCTCTTTGCCTTCTCTCCCCCTCCCTGTCCCCCTGACCCGGCCCTTTGCCCCTTGTGCACCTGCCATGTGGCGAGCCCTTTGGTCATTCGCTGCGCCAGTAACACAACATTGCTTTTTGTTTTCTTCACGTGCTCATGTGGGTTACCATTAACCCTCCCCTCTTCTGTGTCCCCCTGTAGTCTTGAGTATCCGAGGAGCCCAGGAGGAGGAGCCGACAGACCCCCAGCTGATGCGACTGGACAACATGCTGCTGGCAGAGGGGGTGGCAGGCCCCGAGAAGGGCGGTGGCTCGGCGGCAGCGGCGGCGGCGGCGGCGGCTTCGGGGGGCGCAGGCTCTGACAACTCAGTGGAGCACTCCGACTACAGAGCCAAGCTGTCCCAGATCAGACAGATCTACCACACGGAGCTGGAGAAGTACGAGCAGGTAACCATGGCCATGGGGCATCGGGCACCCCGGCCCTCTCGGATGGAGGCCGAAGAGCCACAGGCCCCGGGGGCTTGCAGAGCCCCCAGGACCAGCCTCTGCGTTTCTGCATCGAGCCCCTGGCCGCATGGGAAGCGCCGGGTCCTCAGTCTCCTCTATTAAAAACCCAGGCACGCTGGCCGTAAAGGTGTTTGGAAAACTTAAGTTGTCCGTGATGATCTCAGGAAGCATTAAGAGTCAATATAAGAAATGTTCACGCCGGGGCTCTGGAACATTCGCCTATGGCCTGCAGCCCAGGTCTCACAGGGTGAGAAAGGTTATTAGCAGAGTTATCCCCGGACCTGCGGGGAGGTCAGTGGACTTCTCCAGCCTTCTTTTGCTCCTTATCTGGGGAAGATTCCTCATCTTCCAGGTACTCCTGGAATCCTATGGGAAAGGATACAAAAACTTGGCTTTAAAGTCCCTTACTCTACCCAGACTCCACTCGAGTGAGAGTCAGACATGTTCGTCTGGTATATGATATGGAATGCAGTACTCCCCTCTCTCCATAAGAGGAGTAGAGAAGGGCTCAGGGCACCCCTGCAGTCAACGAAGTTGGATGCCAGTCCTCACACACCACTGATGGTCTGTGGGACACCGTGGCTCACATAGTCTACCCAAAAGCTGGTGGTGAATGGCCAAGGGCTATAAATTCGGAGTCAGGAGTATCACAGGACGATGAAAACCTTATGAAGGCGAGCATATGGAGGCTTTAATGACAAGGCAGTATATAAATGTAAGGTACTCTAATTATAATAGAGCTGCTCTCGCCAAGAGACCCTCCCCCTACACACACACACACACACACACACACACACACTCGCACAAGGAACTCTATGTATCGTTCTGCTTCCTCGGGTCCATATGAGCAATAGTACTTTAATAGGAGTCCTTTCTCCCATCAGTAGGTGACAGATATGTTTATTGTCACCTTGTTGGATGCAACATTATCCTGAAATTCAACAGTTAACTCACTTTCCTTGAATTCTTAGCTTTCTGGCTTCCCCTTCTTTTCTAAGAGTCACAAAAGAAGAGGGAGAAAAAAAAGGGCAGAAGACCCACTCTAATCCACTCACAACTATCTAGGTAGAAAGCAAATGCAAACTTAATAGAAAATTTAAATTTTAAAACAGAAATGGGCATTTTAAAATTTAAAGTGAAGAAAGTTTCATAATTGCACTCCTATCTACCTTCGAAATGAATTTCTACCGAGGCCCTTCTTTTACGATGTGGGGGGAATTGCCGTGAAGCTTGCAGCCAAGCATGGTGATGCCCAGCTGTCAGATAGGCATAGGGAGGGTTTGAGGAGAAGAGAATAGCAACGATCTTACCGTTAAAAACCCGTGAGTCATTGCCCTTTGCCTTCTCAGGAAAGAACAAATGTTCTTGCCACAGTGTTGGCTCATGTAGACACTTCCTGAGATCTCAGGGAATGCTGAGCCCAGAGAGCTGACTGCTTCCTAAAGGTTCCCTAACCTGATCCATCACGTTAGAGTTCAAAGTCGGCCCTAACCTATAGGATAGCTTGGGAAAACAGACATTTCCTATAAAGGTCCCCAGCTGTCCTCTTGAGTTCTCCATACTCAGTGCCGCTCCTACCTTACCTTTAAGACTAAGCCTGGTTTTATGACAAAACAATCTATCCGGACCTGGATGGCAGGTCTAGATAGTCCCAGCACACTCCAGAGGTGCAAGGAGAGCCCAGAGTAGGGCCTTCCTGCCACTAAACCCATGACCGGTTTGGATGTTAGCCAGGCAGCTGTTGAAAACTGGATCTATTCTTAGCTCAGGTTCCCAGCAATGCACAACTGACTGCTAACTTTTGCCGACACATTTGCCCTTGTTGCTCAAGGTCATTTTGTGGTTGGGTACCCAGGACAGGCACAGTCAGCCTCTCCATTTTGACACAGGCGAGGAGGTGGAGATCGGAGGCTTACATTGTGTATGTGGGTCACACATCCAGTGAGGGACAGGGATGGCCCTGGAATCCAGTTTCTGACCCTTAGTCCAAGGGTTCTCATTGGAACCCCACCTGAGGAGTAGCAGTCCATACAGAGAGAGTGTGACTTGCATGAACAGTGAAAGAGCCAGCTTATCCTCTGTGACTTCCATGGATGAGATTGATAATTGGTACCTAGGAGAGGCTAGGGGTAATAATATTCCCCTTCAGAAACGTCTCATGACTCTCTACCTCTTTTTTAAATAATAAAGAGTTTGGAAATCAGAAACTTAGGAAAAACTCCCATCGCCACAGAACAAATTACATATGTAGGGGGTAGTCGTCCATATCTCTTATTCTTAAAAATATAGAAAAAAAAATCACTTCCTTAGTTATATGGACATTTTCGGGGTAAGAACTGAGCCCTACTTAACACACTTCGGGCACTTCGTAATTTATTAGTGCTGCTTATATTGTTAATTATAGTAAATAGTGGATTGTAGGGAAATTAGGCCATAAAGCTCTGAGCTGGTACGTTTGGGAGATATGGCTTCTTCATTTTCCTGTGGCCATTCCTCCTGGGAGCTTTTTTTAAAATCAGGAGACCTCAGGGCACCTGGGTGGCTCAGTCGGCGAGGCATCCCACTGTGGATTTGGGCTCAGGTCATGAGATTGAGCCCTGGGCCAGGCTCCCGGCTCTGGGCTCCGGGCTCAGTGCTCAGCGGGGGAGTCTGCTCAAGATTCTCTTCCTCTGCCCTTCCCCCCGCTGCTCGAGCTCTCTCTTTCTCTCTCTCTAAAATAAATAAATACATAAATAAGAGCTTTTAAAAACGAAATCGGAAAAACCTCAGTAAAGTAAAAACGTTGCTCTCAACTTTAGTGGTTGGATGGATTCAGTTGCCAAATGGGCTATTAATCGTTGACTCTGTGATTTTTGCTTTATTTTGTTCTTAGTACGGTGGTGAGGGGTAACTCGACCCTCAATTAGTGCTCTGCTAATCAACCCCACCCCTGAAAAAACAAAACAAAAACAAAGAACCACCTACCCAAATCAGCCATTGTTTCACCCTGAGGTTATTAAATAAAGCTTCTAGAGATTTCCATTAGAAAGAAAGGAAGGGAATGATTTTCTTCGGTAAAGGGTGCTGGGAGAACGCTCCTCCAGCAGATCACGGAGGTGGGAAGGCCTAGAACTGGCATCTGGTAATAGACAAAGCCGTGATGTCAGAGGCTGAGTGTTATTCCAAGCTGTGTTTAAGAAGCCGCTGCTCTGGTCGCTTTGCAGGTTCTCCAGCTTTTGTAAGTAACGCTGCTGGGGCTAAATCGGTAGGGCTGATCCCTGCTGGGTTAGTGGGTTCACGGCTAAGAGGGTCCTGAATCCCAGTTATGTTCTTTGCTGGGATTGGCACTGGCTCCAGTCTGAAGGAGGAAGGGAAGAAGACAGGCTAACCAGAGGGCAGGAGCGAAGCTTAAAACTCTGGCACCTCGAGGAGGACACCTGGGAGAGCTGGTCTCTAGTCGGTGGCTCCCAGAAACGCCCTTGACCTGGAACTTGGGCAAGGTTCGGAGGATTTCCCTTCGAAATCCTCAACTCTCTAGGGGCATCTGGAGTGAGTGTGAGGTCCCGAAAGTCACTATCTGCAGCAGAGGCTCCCCAACCCCGGCCCCGTCACAGAACCTCTCAGCCGTGAGGGTTCTCTTTAATGAGCCGTTGTCACCCCAGCTCTCCCTGTCACTGTCGTATCGGGGAACGCCTGACCCAACAGGGGCAGCCCGGCTTCCGAAGCTGCAAGCTCGCAGGATCTGAGGAGGACATGGGGTGTGGGTCGGTCAGGTCCCGGAAAAACCTGGATCCTTACGTCCTGGCTGTCTGAAGCGGACTTGGAACTGGCCTCCGCTCTCTGCTGTGTGTTCTGAGCAGCTGTTCGGCAGCTGCCTTGTTCCACCTCCACGGTGGGTAGAAAGACCCCACTGTCTGTTTATGGCAGAGCAGAAAGCGCCCCGGGATAAAATGTCTTGGATAAACATCAGATATTGCGATTATTTTGACTCCCTGTAATGAAGCACATTCTTACGAGCCCAGCGTTGGGGCTTCCCAGCAGAGAGGAGTGCACTTGACAATGATTCCTCACACCCAGCTCCTCCCCCGCTGGAGCTCCCCCCGCCCCCCCCCAGCCCCACCCTGGATGAGGAGGCTGCAGGCCAGCGAGGGGCAGAGTTTACCCACGGAGCAGGTTGGGGTGCTTGCTGTGTGCCTAGCCCTGCACTCCTCACACCGTGGCCTCTTAGAATCGACTCAGTGCCACGTTCTGTGTCCTTCCCTTTGGTTACAGTTGGGGGGTGGGTTAGCGGAGAAGATGCCGATCGTACAGATGTGCTGTTGATGTAGTGATTTTCTCAGCGGAGAGCAGAACGCTAGATGGATCCGATCTATGGATTAATCTTCTGCACGTACCTGCGGGGTAGACAGAAGGTGATCATGACCCCGTTTCTTTTTACCGAGAGGGAAACTGGCGCCCCGATGCATCCTTACATAGCCAGACACACACCTAGTGGTTCTTCTGAGCCTTACCGCACCCTCTGAGGTGGGTACCCCCCGACCCTGCCATTTCACAAATAAGGGAGACAAGTCCCAGAGAGGTTAAGTAACTTTCCGAGGTCCCACAGCGAAGTGAGTCCCAGAGGCAGCATCTGTCTGCAGGCCGTCCTGGCCCTTCACCCACTCCGCTGTGTCCGTGAGCGCGAGGGACTCCATCTGCAGCCCGCTGGACGAGACATGGGGGCTGCTGGCCTGGCTCAAGGGTAGGAATGATTGAGTCCCTTCCCTCGGACAAATAAAATGAGGCCCTGAGTAGTGAAAGGCTTTGCCCCAACACTCACGGAGGCAGGCTCAAAGACCAGGCCTCTCAGTCCCAGTGTAGACACAGCCTGGTGGATAAGTCTGCCTGGGTACCGTTGGCCCACCAGCCTGGAAGGATTTCTTCGAGAGCTGAGGAGTGACTGTGTCGTCGTTATTGCGTTCCTGACTGACAGGAGAGGCTTTGCGCTGTGAGGAGGGTGGCCGTGCGGTGTTACCCTTAGCGAGCGTGCTTCTGGGATTGGTATTAAGTTGGAGCCCTTTGAGTCCCTAGTTCTTCATCAAAGACTGCTGGCCTGTTTCGTTACAAATCTACTAGTTTTATAATGTTGCCGTCAGTTAACCCGTGACTAGGTATTTCCGACTGACGGCTCTGCTGAGGGAAGCAGACTTCAGATGCTCAGTAATCATCACCACAAGGAAGGCCAGTGGTGTTCAGAGGGGCAAGTTTGCGCCCTGAGAAAAGACAGAAGTCCCCAGCTTGGGTTAGGAGGCGTTCAGGCCCAGGCTCGGCTGCTCCCTTTTTGCTGCGTGCTTTAGGAAAAAGCCTCCCCTCTCCCTGGTCCACAGTTTACTCACCTGGAGAATAAGGAGAGGGGCAAAGCGATCTTTAACCTCACCTCCTGAGCGGATGGCTTATGGGTGTTACCGGAGAGTGTGCCTTTCTGCAGGGATGGCTCCCGAATCCCCCAGCACACTGATGTCATTCCCGCAAGGCCTCTGAGGACAGATTTCCAGTTTGTGTTGTGGAGATAGTGGGTCTTCCAGAGGCCAGCAGAGGCGGGAATTTCTCATGATAAAACTGAAAGGAGACATAGGTGCATGTGATGTCTCTCAGAAGGGTTAGCTTTTAATTCCCTGATTCCATTCTTTTGGCTGTCGACGCAGCCCCAGATCGGACATGTGGAGGTTCTGCTGTATCAGATATAATGAGCAGGGTAGACGTCCGTGCTGTATCTGACCCCAAGCTCTCTTCAGCTGTTAACATTGGGGTGAAGGGTTGTGGGGTGTATTTTACACTAGGATTCACATTCTCCCCTGCCACTGTAGTGAAATCATGCAAAAAAAAGACGAAAAGACTTCTCTTTACCCTTTTAGAAAAATCCCAGTTGTGGCCAAAGTTAGAGTCAACAGGATGCAAGGCATTTTCAGGCCAGGCATTTCTTTTATCCCTCCGATGTGACAAAACCCCCACAGACTAGCTGGGGTGTCTCCACGTGTGTGAGCATCTAGGAAAGCCCACGTGGCCCTCCGTCCAGGCCTGGACCCTCCCCACGCACCCGTGTTTACTGTCCTGCCGTTCCAGGCGTGCAACGAGTTTACCACCCACGTGATGAACCTCCTGCGGGAGCAGAGCCGGACCAGGCCCATCTCCCCGAAGGAGATCGAGCGGATGGTCAGCATCATTCATCGCAAGTTCAGCTCCATCCAGATGCAGCTCAAACAGAGCACGTGCGAGGCCGTCATGATCCTGCGCTCCCGGTTTCTGGACGCGCGGTGAGTCAGCTGATAGAGCCCCCAGTCCCCAGGTGGGATCCCGGCTGCAGGGTTGGGACCCACACTTGGCCCTCTCTGGAGGCTGTGTTTTCACTGTGTCAAAGCCAGGTGGAAGGGCAGCCTGCACAAGCTTCTAGGGAGTCTGGGGAGGGAGGCTGCAAGGCGACTTCCTTAGCCACTGGTTTTGGACCGCTCCAAACAGGAAACGGGGTGATGAGAGAGGATGCTTTCTCTTGCCCCTGCTGCTCACTCTGAGTGAGAAGCAGGGTTGAGTGAGGGGGGTGAGAGCAAAGTGGCGTGCTCGTCCCACTCAGTATCCCTTTCCCAGTGTGTGTTGGAGCTCTGGGCTGTGGCGGGCTCCATGTGGCAGTGACCCGCGCTCTCCGGAAAGACGGTGCAGTTCGAGACCTGAGGTCTTTTCCACACTGCAGACAGGTAGAGAGTGCACTGAGTTCAGCTCAATGAGTATCTGCAAGTAGATCACCATGTGGCATCCTCTGGGCTAAGTTTCAGGAGCACAAAGGTGAATAGGGCCTGGTCCCATGGGCCCAGAGGAGCAGGGGCTGGTCTGCTATGCACCAAATTTTTAATCAAGGTTTGATGTTTTCCATCTGGCATTGCTACCCATGAACTCACTTGTGAGTTCATAGAATTCAGTCGAAGAAACAGGATAGAAAGGTCCTCAGGATGCTTGGGCGGCTCAGTTAGTGAAGCATCTGCCTTCCGCTCAGTCACAGTCCGGGGGTCCTAGGATCAAGTCCTGCATCGGGCCCCTTGCTCAGCGGGAAGCCTGCCTCTCCCTCTCCCTCTGCCCTTCTCCCCTGGTCATGTTCTCTTTCTCTCTCTCTCTGACAAATAAATAAAATATTTTAAAGAAAGAGAGGTCATCTTAAAAAAAAGTTAAAAACTGAGAACAGAGACCCAATAATCAGTTCTTGGCCCATACTCTCTAGACCAGTGGATTTATCCAGATCCCTCCAGTTTCTTTAATTTCTGTTCGGCGGCCTGCAAGTTGGTGATAATCGTGTCTTTCCTATACCTGAGAAGAGGGTTTTGATCATTGACCCTAGTAGACATGTTTGCAGGGTGTAGACATCCTTCACCATCAGCTGCCCATCTGAGATTAGCCCGCTTCTATACATGCAGGTTTCACCAGTCATTACTCCAATTCCTAATAATCATCCCAGGCTCTGGTTTTAGCTGCACACGTGTCAAAGTCGTGTGCCATTGCATGATCTACAGTTTTGTCCCTTTTCCACAAGATGGAAAGATTCACTGCTTCTTATACAAGTTGTTTACCCCCAAACTCATGCATTATTCAGCCCTCTTACCTGTATTCCTCTCTGTTCACTGCTGTGGTTGTTGCAATCCACGGACCTTTAAAACTCCCTGGCATCTCCTAAACTCCCTTGTATTCAGCGTGTTTGGGGTCACGTGGAATATGAGATGAGAGTACCAGCTAGCAAGGTGTATCGTGGGCCACCAGAATTCCATAGGGTACATCAAGAGAAATTCACACGAAGAGGGCTTTGTCCAGCTGGATGTGGTGATGGGGGCGGGGGGAGGCAGAGCCTCCCTGAAGCAGGGCCCCCGTGCATCTCCCTGGCCTCGGGGCCTGCAGCCAGCCCAGCTTCTTGAAAGCAGGCTGAGTGCAGAGCGCAAGGGACTGGAGGCCTCTGTCTGGGTCCTTCGCCTGTGCAGCCGCCACCGCCCCTCTGCGCGGGTTGCTTCCGTCCCCGTGGCAACTCCCCTAGTTAAAATTCTGGAGTCGGTATTTATGTGGGTAGATGTTGAAAAAGAGAAAAGTGGGACCCAGACTGGATTCTCCTCCAGAGAGAACCCGAGGAGAAAGAGGAGGCGGAGCCACCGTGCTGCTGAACTTCCGCTCGCGGTTACCGTGCTGTGTGTAGTGGAAGGTCAGGCTCAGAACTGGGGGGCTCTGTACCCGCCCCTGCCGCTTGCACCAGCCCTCGCCTGGGTGCTTCCGGCCGGCGTCAGACCGATAATCACTTACGAGAGGGTCTCTTTGCCACTTTGGTTGCAGCCTTGGAGTCAGTGCCTCTAAGCCAAGGCTCCAAATTAAAACAACTAAGCTGTTGTCGGTGTTACCAGAATTTATTTTGAGGTATATTTGGTATCGTTGAAAGAGTATAACTCCCAATGCCAGCCCGAGGCTGAGCAAATGGCTTTCTGAGCTTAGAACAGAAATGTTTGTCCAGACCTGGTGGTGGGGGGGTTCCTGTCATTGCTTCCAGCGCCGTGGTTGGAGAGGAGCTCAGCTAACAAACCTCGCAGACCTGCCGGGATAGCCACGTGCATGTGATGGGCGGGACTTCATCGGGGAAAGATTTGGTGGAAGACAAGTGAAATACAACGGGAGTTTGACTTAGTAAAAGGATTAGTCTTTGTAATGTCACAGGTATGTCCTTGTCTCCGTTTCCTGTTGCGGTAACAGATTACCACAAATCGGGCAGCTTAAAACAACACAAAGATATTATGAAACTGTGATTTGGGTGTCCAGGCCCAGTTGGACGGGATCCTCTGCCCTAGCCTCACAAAGCTCTAATCCCGATGTCAGCAGAGGCCATGATCTCATCATGGGGAGGCTCAGGGTCCTCCCTGCTGTGGGCAGAATTCAGTTCCTTGTGGTTGTGGGACTGAGGTCCTCAGCTCCCTGAAGCCACTCTCTCCTTGGCCAGCTCACAGCTTGGCTGCTTGCTTTGTTCCTGGAAGCCAGCTAGAGAATCTCACCATTTTAAGGCTTCAACCTGATCTCCCCAAACACAGGACGGACATCCCTTCTTTGTCACAGCCCCACCCATGCTCGGGGGAGGGTGGCGATGGCATGCTGGAATCTGGTACCTTCTTAGGATTCTGCTTCCTGTACTCCTCAGCTGAGCACTTGATCCAGCTTTGTCCATTGGAGTCATACTCTTTTCTCTTCCGTACATTGACTTAATTGTGCCAGAAAAAAAAAAAAACCACCTATCCATTCCTTCTACACTTATACATTACACTTCTACACTTATACATTCATTCTGCACTTATTATCCCATGCTGTGGACCAAACATTGTGCTATCCAACGTGGTAAAGTTTTCATCAGGACCAACACCATTTTCTCAGTTGAAAGTGGGAGAGAGAGAACTTACACTCTTAATGATTTTCAAGCAATAATTTGGACTTCTGTTCAATAACATTTTGCCGGAGACAACAATAAGAGGATTAAGCAGCTGGGAGAACACCTCTGCATTTCACCCCAAGAGGGGGATTACGTTAAATAAAGTAGTAACGTGGAAGGCAGGCAGCAAGAGGGAAGGACATGCAGCGAGGCCTGGGCCGACTGGCCGGTATTTAGATTGACGTATCTCACTGAGTTTTACTCTCTGCTGGACGCTGGAGTATCCACTGGAATCACTAAGGGAAAAAAAACCACACTTAAATGTGGGTCTTACCACCAAGAAGCTCACAGTGGTGTGGGACAAACAGACGCTCTTACGAGGGAACACAAAATGGCGCATTCCTCGTGAAGTACTCCTGCCACCTCCACGTCTGAGCGGGAGGCAGAATGCGGGAGAGGGCAGACAGTTCGGAATCCCAGAGCCAGCATGGTGGGCAAAGTGAAACAACATAAGCCAACATCAACAAGCATTACTTAGCTGGAATGCTTACTGTGTGTGAGGTGCTAGGGTTTCAAAGATGAGTGACACATGGTTCCCACCCTTGAGGAACTTGGTGTGTAGCTGAGGAGACCTGGGTAAACCTGTGGCAAATGCTGTGGGAGAGAAATACATGGATTGGTATGAAGAGGCACAGCAGTGTAAAAGTCACGAGTGTCCTTGGGGCATGGAGAGGCTAGCCTATGATGTGGCTAGACGAAATTGTGTTTAGGACTGGGGGAAATGAGGCACTGGGGATAGGACAGATCCACTGAAGACCCTTAACTATACCTGTGAAGACTTCAGATTTGCCCTGAGAAGCAGGCAGAAACCGTTGGAACTCTTTAAGGAGAGAAGACAGTCCTTTAGAGTGTAAGTTCTCCAGCTGCACTGCTCAGATTCAAATTCTGGCAACCTTTGTAAGGCGGACTGAGTGGCCCTAGGACTTGTGTCTGTAAAATGGGGCTAATCCCATATGCAGGAATAAATAACATAATGTGAAGAAAAACAAACTTAGGATAGTGTCTGGAATATGGTATTCATGCCATTATTCACACAGTACTTCCTTATATATTAAGAAATGCCACATTATATATTATTTATTATTTTATTTATCATATTTATATTTTATTATTATTATTACTGCTACTATTATTAGTGACATGATCAAATCCATGGCTTGGGAGAATTACTCTAATGTTTTTTTTGAAGATGAGCTGAATGGGACCTCACAGTTAAAGCCTGTGCCCCTCAAACTGGGTGAACACAGAATAAGTATGAAGTACCTTCCCCATTTTACTCAAATATGCCAGAGAAGATCATGTTCCTTTAAGATAAACATTGGTACATTACAGAATAGAAGAAAGCAAGAGGTTTGAGAGACATTTCATGCCCTTGATGGTGCGTGGCAGAGCTGTGAGTTCACCCCTTCCAGAAAGTGTTTCTGGAACGCATTGGTCTAGAGCTGCACTGTTTAGTAAGTGGCTATTTGATTTTTAAAATTTAAATTAATTCTAACTGAATTAGATTGAAATCAGTAAAATTTCAGAATTTGCCATTCCAGTTACACCAGCTCCATTTGAGTAGCTCAGTGGCCACAAGCAGACTCATGGCTGCTAGACTGGGCAGCAAAGATCTAGAACATTCCCCCTCATAGCCAAAAGTGCCGTCGTGCAACCCTAGCCAGACCGTTACGTGATAGACAGTGGCTTCTCTGAACCCATTTCAAAAATAGAGTAACAATAGGCTGGAATAGAATAGAACTGGCAGGACTTGCTTTGGGGCCCATCATCTGATGAAGGTAAGACAGCAGGAGGGGTTGAGAACCACCCTTAGGTTCTGGCACCTGCTAGGTACTCACATGTTGGAATGAATGAATGAATTATATACACGGAACCGTGCCCGTGGTAACACGGGGAAGGAAGACAATAGAGCTGGTCTGGGTGAAATGCGATGCCAGTTTTGGAGACACCAGGTGTGCTTGAAGTGCCTGGGGAGTGCAGTGGGACACGGGCAGCCACTCTTAGGAGAGTGGACAGGGCAGGAGGTAACACATCTGGTAGTTGGCAACTGTGTCTGTGGCGCCTGCTCCTCCCATCCTTGACTCACCTTGATTCGAAAGGTTTCATTCCGAAAATGCCGCATTTATCCAGTACCATCCGTTCCACCTCCCCATTCCTTACATCAAAAACCCAGATACCCAATTCCCATGGCTTTTGATGGGCTCCGAGTCACAAATGTTAACTCACCAAGCTGATCCCACTTCCAGCCAAAGCCAGGTGTCCAGCTCAAAGAACCTTAGCATCAGAAGTGATTCATTTGCACTGGGTTTCCTGAAGTCCTGAAAAGTCCTGATCTTGCAATTTCCAGGACCCTCCGTGGAGACAGCCACTGAGAGTGGCGATAAGGGAGCCCATCAGAATGGATGAGACCACCTAGGGAAGGTTGCACACCACTGTGAGAAGAGAGCCGGGACCAGCTTGTCTGCCCCAGCCCCACACCACCAGCTCGTTCCAGAGAGGCTTCCTCTGAGCTCAGCTGGAAGACTCCCAAGAAATACAGTGGGATGCTAATGCAGACAGCTGAATGAATGAACCGAGGTTCTCCCAATTAAGGGAGGCTTCAGAGTCCAGTTCCCCAGGCCTAAGACAACTGTTTTATTTAGGCAATGAAGAAGCCAGAGGTTATCTAAAGCCTGGAGCCCACGTTAGCCACTTGGCTATCTTCCCCAGATTCCCACTAGGCAAGGACTTTTAACAAATGCCTATTTTTTGAGTTGGGCTTTTTTTTTTTTTTTTAATCTATTCCATCCAATTTCTGATGCTGGATGACCCAGAAACTCAGCATGATTTGGAAAAGTGACTTGGGCTTGGCATAGTCTGGACAGATGTGGTTAATACCTATGGACAGATGGTGTTCATCCGGTAAAATCAGGCACTTTATTGTGTTAATTAATCCAAGTGGGACCCTGAAAATACAATATTAGCTGAATTTCTTGTCTAGCAAGCCTGCTCCGTGCTTTCTGTTGGGCTAAATCGGGAAATCCTGTGTCCTGGCATAACCAAGGATGTTCTGGAAATCTCTTCCATGAGGAAAAAACTTTTGATAAAAGCAAGAAGGGCAAAGTGCTAAAAGAGCTAATTTAAAGATCAGCCTCTGCTGTGAGCTTGGCATCCCCAAACAGCTCCCCCAGCCTGCCTACAGGCCTTAGCTGTGAGGAGGCAGTCAAGTGATTCTCACTTTAAATTAGTTCAATTAGCACTTAAAAAAAGAAAAATGCTTTTATTCATAACGTGGTTCTCCTCCTTTCAGCAAATATTAAAGAGATTTCGGTGGGCTTTTGTTTTACCACTTAGCCGCTGTTCTAGCTTGCAAAGTGCTCCTTGTCTCTTTCTGAGGGAGGTCAGTGCCTTCCACACCCTCTTCCCCAGGTGCCTTTAGAAAATGCTGTACGCATTTACCTGGGAATGGAATAAAAGGAAAATAATAACTTATTTTTAACTTAAGACTCCAGAGTCTGTAATTTCCAGGAGGCAATTTGTACTTAAGAACGAGGCTGGGTTTTGAAGTTAGGCGCACCTGAATTCATACCTTGGTTCTATGACACGCAGACTCAATGACCGTTGGTCAATGGGAAGAACCGTAGCTATCTCACAAGTTGTGCAAAATGAATAACTTGAATTGATTGCTCTAAAGGCTGAGGTCCGAAGCCTGGAGCCCGGTAGGAAGGAAGACTGTCACCCAGCATTCGCCATGTACTGGGAACCGTGCAGAGCACCCTCCACCCTCCATGTATGGCCTCATTTTCCAGTTACGATCACCCTGCGAGACCAGCGTGACTGTTCACTCTCAGCTGAAGAAGCTGGAGCTTGGAGAGGCATCCCACATCCCTGGCTGGCATTTAGTTGGTCCAGGACTCAACACCAAGGTGGCTGAGTTTTGAAACTCTATGCTCCTCTCCACCCGGGACAATATTAGTGACTATTCTGGTCAGTGCCCCGTGATGCACAGTCTGTCCTTAACAGATACTTGAAGTGATGGCTTTGACATCCACCCACCTTGGTGCAAATTTCCTCTCATCCACTTTTTTTGCTCAAGAATTTGCCTTTTCACAGAAGTAGGTCCTCGTCTCTCCCTTTTTATATCTATTTGGTGTGAACATTTTTTGGTCATTCTTTTCTTTCTCCTTACAAAGGCGGAAGAGACGGAATTTCAACAAGCAAGCGACGGAAATCCTGAATGAATATTTCTATTCCCATCTCAGCAACCCTTACCCCAGTGAGGAAGCCAAAGAGGAGTTAGCCAAGAAGTGCGGCATCACAGTGTCCCAGGTAAGGAGCCCTCCGAAGACCCGCGAGCCTGGGGCTGGTGGAGCCACATGGCAGTGTCTTGGAGGTTTTGCTTTGCTGAGCTCTTATGCCTTGCAAGGTCCATCTGCTAAAACCCTAACATGGCAAGGTAAGCACGTGATGTGTTTAAGGGGGAGAGTTTCTAGGTAAGTACCTGGACAAACTTGAGAGGGACCAGCCAGAGTGGGAGAAGAAGACTCCAGCAGACAAACAGGGATAGGGTTCTTCCCATTGAATGCCCCGTTGCTTCAAAAATGGGTCAAGGTTCTTGGCTATCCTTGGAAAGCTGTCCGCATTTCTCATACTGTTTTCTCAAACACAGCCCATGCCTTAGCCCGTCTTGCGCCCAACCAGGACCGAGTCAGTGAGTGGTACTTTTCAATGAAAGGGACTCAAATGTCTTCTCTTGACGTGCTCGCTCTGTAACTAATAGAGTGTGGGAATTTTAACATGGAACGGTTGCGCAAAATATCACTGAGCGCCCCCTTTCCCCAAAGAGCGGTAACCAAAACAGGTGCCTGTTGACATGGAAAGGTACATGGTAAAACATGTTTATGGACCTGGAGTTTTCAGCATTATGAAGTAGAAAAATAGGCAATATTTACACATATGTATATTTCATCTACTCAAGGGATCCATCCAGAACTTATTTCATCTGAAACTCAAATTCTGTCCCTGGTCTCTAGTTGAGAACAGTAATGATAGTTCTGAAAGCTGCCAGAGAAGAGAAAGTCCCGCCGATACAAGTCTCACGCAAGAGAACTCTGTGTACTGGCATTTCCATAACAGGGGTGGGAGAAGGGGGGAAAGAAGCCTACTCTAGTGAGAAACTTCGCTTAGCATTTTCAAGCAAACTAGCTGCTGTTTTGTATCAACTGAGCATTTGTGCTTCCTTGACTTGAATCCTGGCTTCTCTTACTCCCTGTAGGGTTCTGATCCCGTCGATCGGTGCTTAACTAAGCCCAGTTAGGTCCATTCAGAATACAGACCTTTACACAGAGCATGTGCAATGAAGGGCTCTCCAGGGCCTGCCCAATAAGCTGTGGGGGATTTGGCAGCAGCCTTGGAAACACCAACCCTTGCAACTCCGACCTTCCTTGGGTGCTTTGACCCAAGTGAAGATTGTTCCAGTCTTAACTGTAGGAAAACAGAACATGAGTGGTCAAACTCAGGTCACCTGGTTCTGTCTGGGTCTCTAACCATTCTTGTCCAACTTTGGATCCCTTGTCCACAAGGAAAGGCATTTGCTGGTTTCTAATATTTGTTGCATGTTTGAGGAATGGTTGCGGGCAAGAACCATATCACTAACTGACCATCAGTAAATTTGATACATGGACCCTTCTGCTTTTCCTTCTGCTTCTGTAGTAGAATTAAATCACTAGACTGTCTGACTTCCAATTCTGGGATTTGGAATTCTAAATCCCTGTTGATGGTAGAATGAACTGTTCCGGAGCTAGTCTGTATTATATCTAGATCAAAGATGGAATCCTGGCCTGTTCCAGCAACTGTCACTTCCTTTGTTATAGAAACCCAGGTGCACATAATTTGTCCATTAAAATGAATATTTACATACTGTATCACCTTTCCCTTTGCTTCACCTACCCTAAGGCCACACCATTCTTCCTCCTCCAGTACATTACTCCCTCCCAACAAAACGGAGCTGTTCTGCTCTTGCCAACAAGTCCCCGTGGGAGACAAGACAGTACGATGAGATACAATAATAAGAGTGTTTGTCTAGGAGCATGTTTTTGTCAAGAGTCAACTGTGAGATTTTAGGGAACTCCCTCTTGTCGGATCTTAATCATCCCATCTGCCAGTCATGGTTTGTTGGACCATATGACTTAGTAAATCTCTCTTAAGTTCCCAAATCTAGGGGATCCCGATTTTGGACTTTTTAATAAAATTTTGCCATTTGGGGGCTCTTTCCTTCTTATTTTTTGGGATTTTTCTGTTGTTTTTATCATTTGGGGGGTTAATAATTATCCCCCCCCTCCCCCGATCTTGGGGCATCTGGATGGTACAGTCAGTTAAGTATCCAACTCTTGGTTTCAGCTCAGGTCATGATCTCAGGATCATGAGATCAAGCCCCATGTCAGGCTCCACATTCAGCAGGGAATCTGCACGGAAGAGTCTCTCCCTTTGCCCCTCCCCCATGCGCGTGCGCTCTCTCTCTCTCTCTCTCTCTCTTTCAAAATAAATAATCTTTAAAAAAAAATTACCCCCTCCATCTTGAAATTCTCCTACCTGGCTTCTTTGATACTGTTCTCTGTGGAGTTTCCTTCTTTCTCTTGGGCCACTTTTACTTGGTCTTAGAGGATCTACTACTGTCTCTACCTACCCTAGAAATACTACTTTTTTTCTTTAGCCCTCATCTCTTCAGGCCTATTCCCATAGTTCTTAACCATTTTTTTAATACTTCAAGTTCTTTAAAAATCTACTTACTGTCGATTCCTCCCATGATCCAAAACAAAAATGTGCAGATACACCAAAATCCATCTGTAGACCAGCCTCTCCTCTGATCCCTCAATAGTCCTTCCTCTATACTCGTTCTGCTTAGAGTGTGGTCTACAGAAGGCAATCTCAGCAGTTGCTGGGAGCTGGCTTGAAATGTAAATTCTTAGGTCTAACCTAGGTCCTGAGTCAGAATTAAGGGAGGATGGGGGAAATCTGTTTGAATAAGCTCTCCATGCACACTCAATTTGGAAAAGAACTATCCTGCACACTTGCTCTGAGTGACCTCTTTGCTTATCACTGCAGGTATACCTTTATTTGAATATTCAGATGAGACTTCTAGGACTTCTAGGACTTCTAGGACACACTCATGTGTTTTCCTTCCCACTAGACTTTGCCAGGGCTCTGCCCAAGCTCTTCAAATGTAACGTGTTTGAAATGTGATCAGACTCTCCCCAGAGAACCGATTACTTTTTCTGTATCACCTGTCTCAGACTGTGTCTGTCTTCTGTGTGTCCCTAGTGCCTAGCACACAGTAGACCCTCCATGACTGCGATCAGCAAGTTAACTATTGAAAGTACTGATTATGTACATGGCTCAGGGCTTCCCAGTATACCTTGCAGGCCATGTAGGAAACGCCTGAGCTGACCACGCATCTTGTCCACCCCTTGGTTCTTCTCGTTGAGAAGGGAGTCACTCCCACAACACATTCCTTCTCCTCTTTTCACGTAGCTTATTTAACTAGACCTCAGGCATTTCTTTCCTTCCTCAAAAGTCCTCCCAGATGACCTTCCTCTTTCCCCCTTTTTTCCAATGCACCCAGTTACCTTAGAAAAGTCTTGCTGCCTCATTTCCTCTCCCTCATACAGATGGTAAAGGTTATACTAAGAAAAGCATGAGTTTGGGAACAGAACTGATATGCTGTGGTCCTAAAGTGGCCCCAGAATGCCCTTCCTCTCCTGTAGGCACCAGCATTGACAATGGATCAAGCAATTTGTCACTAAATTTTTTTCCTCTCGTTTACTAACACTGCAGTGGTATGGTTTGGTTTTGATAACAAAGGCTTAACATTTCTCCTGCAGCAGGAGCCACACAGGCAAAGGAGGGCTTACCCTTACCTTGTAAGATTTTTAAGTTTTGCTAATGCATTTCAAAGGTAACTACAGTTGTGCAAAAATGTCCTTTATCCACCATTGTTCGGGTAAATAGAAAGTACATGTCAGCAATGGTACCTGTGTTATCAACTTCCTCTTCTGTCACCAGATTCATAGTTCGTTTTGTAATTTTATTTAAAAAAAACACACATTTTAGTTTGAAATCACATCTGGAACATGGGGTATAAAATGTACCTCATAAGGCAGGAATGACGGGGGTAACACTTGAATTTCGCTGTGTCGCCACTTGTGTCTGAATACGGGTCTTGGTATAAAGGGAACGGGGATGCGGAATCAAGCCACGACAGCTGCTGTGAGTCACGTGAAGGAAATAAATTAACAATGAAAGCAAATTAAGTTTATTTTGTGTATTGGCTTTAACATGTAAAGCCTGGAATTCTGGTATGCTTCAGTTTTTCCTTGTGTAGCTAACACCAAGCTTTGCACAAAATTCTTAGTGAAATCTGTCTGATGGAATTATCTGGATCCTAAGGTCTGTAGTACCTGCAGCTAAGAATGTGGTCCATAGTAGCGTTCTCAGCTTGTAAAAATTTGAAATTAATCCCTCAGTGAGAGCACCTGTATGTTGATACAGATCTGTATGGATGATTACAAGTCTGTGCCTCTTGATTACTCGAAGTCAGTGTTGGCGTTGATAAGTAACATTTCTCCTGAAACGCTGTGTTTATTTTGGGGTCATGTCTCAGGAGGTAACCCAATTTAAAATGCTCATCCTAAACTAAAATTGTCCAAATCCGAATGAGCATCTCTTCCGCAGGACAGAAATGCTAAATGGTGTTGTCTTAAGCAGGAGAATTGCACTGTATGCAGTGGCCCCCCCTCGGTGCCCTTCCTTTAGATCTCATTGTTGTTGCAAAATCAGAATAGGATCCGCCCTGTAGCCTGCCTCCAACCCTCCCCTGATGCCTTCCTTTTCCTCTGAGATGTTTGCACAGAACGGAATGTTAACTTTCTCTTCTTCTCTTAAACTGCTCTAGGTATCAAACTGGTTTGGAAATAAGCGAATCCGGTACAAGAAGAACATAGGTAAATTTCAAGAGGAAGCCAATATTTATGCTGCCAAAACGGCTGTCACTGCTACCAATGTGTCAGCCCATGGAAGCCAAGCTAACTCACCCTCGACTCCTAACTCAGCTGGTTAGTTTTTTCTTTGATTTGGGGGGAATCGTGCTCCATTTTTATACTTGCTTTTCCTACATTGGGGTTTTCTTTTCATTCTTCAGGTTTCCGATTGGTTGACTTATGTATTTGATCGTCCTTTTTGTTGTTGATGCTGCTTTGGGTTTTTCCTTTCATTTCCAAAGAGCAGCGTGTTTTACTGTTCAGAAGACGGGCTTGTCTGGAGGTCTGCACCGATGTGTCTGTTGAAGTTGGACAGACCTAAATTGGTTGGTTTCGAGGGGAGAGGACCTTCACATTCTCCTTTCGAAGATGACAATGAGCTAGCTCTAATACTTGGACATAGTCCCTTGAGGGCTCTGGCCTTTCGTCTGTTTCACATAAAGTTTTTATCCTTGTCCATTTTGCTATTCCCATCACATACTGTGTGGGTGACCTAATAGCCTACATTCTCTGCAGGAATATTCCTCATTGTAATGCTTTGGTCTTCAAAGCCAGACTGGGGTTACTGCTCAACATTGTTTAGAATTGTTTTTCTTCACTGTTTTATTTTGCTGGTTTCTTTATGCAAACTACAAAGAAAATCGCCAGTCATTAATTCACATCATTCAGACTCCAGTTTCCCTGTTGTAGTATTAGTCGTGTGCTCTGCCCCTGGTTTTATTTTAGGGAGTGTGCATTACATCACTAACTTCAGAGTTTAGACTAACATAATATATTTTGGGGTTTGCTCGTACACCAGTTCTGAATTTCCACACATGAAAAAAAAAACCATAATCAATAATATGTAAAATATAACCTTAGTATCTGTATGCTATGGAAGGCATGTTGGTACTTTTTTTGTTTTATTTTTTTTGGTAAGGGAAACCCAGAAATACTTCCTTATTAAATGATTTTGGTCTTAGATTATTCTCAGATCATTCATCATAATAAACCAGCTGCATTGATTTTGGGGGTGGGACACACATCTAAGAAAACCAATGCCTCCAACTTGAAGGGTCACAAATTTAAATGTGTTTGACCATAAGATGATTAAAAATATAATTTCTAACATTTCTGGGAAGTGCCTTTGACCCCCGAAGCCTGTTTGTTTACTAAAATAAATTCTCTCTCTACCTATGGTGGATTGTTACTGGAGATCTGTAAGGCTCCACACACTAACGTCTTCTGTGAGCTTCTAGAGGCCCTAATTTGTTATAAGGTTCCCCAAGCCAGTGGGCTGTACCACCATGCCTTCTTTTGTTTAAATGGACTCACACGTGAAGAGTGGCCTGGGCTTTGTAAGCCTGGACGTGGTAAGACAGTGTAGAATTCGATCTAGTTATGTATTTTCCCCAGCACACCAGGTTGAATAACTCTGAGGAGCCTATTTACTTTTTGAGGTTTGCGCGTGTGAATTTCCTTCTTCCCCCCGCATGGCATGATTGACAAAGGATCAAGGCTAAGAGGTTCAGTAACCAAAGAGCTTCCTTCTTCCCCATCTGGTCAACTCTGAAGCATTTCAGACTCCGGCCAGCACCACTCATTGAATCACCCTGCCAGGCAGACGTGTTCACTTGTTTCTGATAGAAGTACAGTCCTGCCAACATTAGCAAAAACACACTCACCGCTCCTGCAAAGGTTATAATCATAATGCAAAACAGAGATCAAAATGACTTTTTCTCGTCGCGGATAGATCTGCATTGCAGATGGTTGAGCATGATTTATGACTAGTACCTAGAAGGGCCCTGTGGACCCCCTTCATTCCTAAAGCTGTAACTTTTTGTTCTTTTCTAAAGCCCTTAAAAAGAGAAAAAGTAAGCACTTTAACCCCCCCCCCCCCGCCCCGTGTTTAAGAATTACGTTGGCTCTCTTGGAATGTCAGTCAATGATTACAGTTTTCTAAAGAATTTTTCTGCTAGCTTAAGCTTAGGTGACTATTCTAAGCGCCAAGTAAATTATTATGGAAAATTGGAGCTAAGCCTTCCAGTTGTGCTTAAGTTGTTGGAAATAATATGCAGAGGAACCCCTTTGTAGTGCTTTTTTTTTTTCAGTAGAGACAAAAGAAAATACTATTGTATGTGTGCAATAGCGTGGGAGTTTCATTCATCAACGTTTTTACAGGAAAAGTTATACACAGGCTTTTCTGTGTTTTCCTTTGCTGCTCTCACAACCCAGAGCACTGCACAGATAAAGCGAGAACTTTAAAGTGTTCAGACTTTTCACACAGGGTGCTTAGGAAGTCACATACTAGCTCCTAGATAACGCCAAAGAGTCATTGAAATAGACACAAGTTTTAAATAAGAGTTTGATATGTGAAAACGTAATTTGGCTAAGTTTGAAATTTAAGAGTTCTGGAACCTGGGAACTTTTTATATCCTTAATACTGAAGCAGGGTCCCTCCCCGCACCCCCTCCGAAGCTTTACTAAATTTACATTACTCATTTCTATTGCAAAGAGGATACTTGGCAAGTAAATCTTCTTCCCTCTAGAGGCTTTTGTGTGGACAAGCAGTTCTTCAGTGTCTTTATTTAGGTCACTTCTGAATATTCCTAGTTGTTGTTAGATGCCTGATCTCCTGTTTCCTTAAGCATAATTCATTAAAATCACTTGGGGTGAGGACCCCTGGGGGACAAGCAAGCAGGTAGAGAGGTACCTGGCATGCTTCATATTTGACATCAGCAGAGTCGAGCAGAATGCCTGGAACAAAGAGAAGAAACTTAGGCTTTCAGGGGGGAAAAAAAAAGCAAAAATGAGGACCACCTGAAGCGATCATTACAACTTTGGGTCCATACTTCTGGAATCACCTAGAGGGATCCATTCTCGTGTCTATTTTTGATGAGATAAGAAAAGCAGGAATAAGATCTCAGAAAAACAGGGCCCCTTTTGGAAGGTCAGGTTATCTTGTGGAGAACTTTCTAGCATCCAGGAAGGAAGAATTTGGCTTGTGCCTTGCAGATGTTCGCTGTGGCAGATAGCATCAGCGTTGACAATTGATTAGATTCTGTGATTAGCGAAGCAATCCCAGGCTTATTGAGGCTCAGGACTCTCTCCCCCACCTGGAATCTTTTTTTGCTGGCTGTGTGTGTTGTGTGTGTGTGTGTGTGTGTGTGTGTGTGTGTGTGTTTTCAAGGAGGTTGGCAGGCTCAGCCATGAAAGTTCTTCCTCTGTCACTATATAGTTAGTGGCAAGCCCTTGTACATATCTGTTACACTCCTAATAGAAGGTTTGGTGTTTTCTGGATTGGGGGAAGATGATCATATTAAACCCCCCTAGATTCTGGCTTCCTAAGAGTTTATGTATGTAATACACACAGTTAGAAAGGAGGTAACACACCTAGGGAGGCTGGCTGACACTTAGTAAATCCATAGGGACTCTTAGGATTTTTTTTTTTTAAACCAAAGGAAAGAATAAATCCCATGGATGTTTTCTGCTTTGTTCTTTCTTCCCTTAATTTCTTAGTAGAAAATGAAAACACAGCCTGCCGGAATTGGAACTCTATAACCTTGCCACATGTACCTTCTGAAGGGGTTTCCCATCCAACCAGACAGCCTTTCTCTCCTGTGCCTCATCCTGGGTGGAAAGCAGCAGTGATTTTTGGAGTTTCGAAGGGGAATAATCATGGAAAATAGAGAAGCAAGCCCGAGACATAATGAAGTTGTGTCTAGCAAAGAGGCCCCATCTTTTGAGCCTCCAAATGGTGTTGAAAGTCTAGTCTGACCGGCTGCCCCCTGATCTCTTGGGAGCCTTGATTTCATTCGGTTGTGCTTGGAGACATTTGGCTATCAGGGTTTTGGGAGGCGGGTACTGCTGGCCTCCGGCGACTAGAGGCTAGGGAGATGGAAGACCGTCATCCTACAGCACACAGAACATTCCTCCACCATGAGCCCTTTTCCAGCCCCAGATGTCTATAGTGCCAGTGTCCGGAAACCTTGCTCTAAGTTTAGATTTTATCATTAATATTCTGGGTTTTTTGTAGAAATGCAGCCTTCGGAAAACAATCTTAGGAAAATGGATGTTAACACATCTCCATGTCGTCATATTTCCGGAGCCCGGGCATTAGAATCCATAGGTGATCCATTATGTCCTGTCTGTCTAGTGGAGGGCGGGCTCCGCTCATACGTGCCCCCGATGTCTGGGTGACAGCTTACACAAGACAGGTGCCTCCCTTCCCACTCCAAACTCAGGACCTTTTAACTGGCGAGCACATTTTAAAATGTGCCTTCTGGTAATTGCGGGTTACTTTCCAGCCACCTGCTGCTGAGGTTCTTGAGGGACCTTCTCTGCAAGCCAGGTCATTCCGTGGGAGTTCTTTGAGGATTTGTGGTACCTCCAAGACAGCCCGTTTGCTCTCTGTCAAGGATTCCTCCTTCTCAGGAAGTTGTCCATTCTGTGCTACGTTTCTTTCTCCCTTCAGTGCCCGACGAAGAACAGGTCTTCTCCTTTCGAGTTTTGTGTAGGCTTCTATCTGCTCTCTTATGGTGTGCGTGGCCTCTGGCCTTTTCTCAGAGTCAGCCCTGCTTCTAGACACTTCTCAGAGAGTTGGAAGCTGTGGTCGTGTAGTACATGGCTGCACGGGGACAACAAAATGCCAGAAGAGCAGGCAGAGGCGAGAGCAAGGGGGCGATTCCTGCAATTACTCTAATTCAAGTGCATCTGTATGTGAAGGCCATTGATATGTGCATATTTATTTATCTCTACATACCTTAGGTAGCCAGACATATTTATAATTTATCTATGCACATATATTTTTTAAATCATCTGTGTCAGTTGCAGCATGCATCTTGTAAATGGCACATCCCATACCTTCATGGTTCCATGGACGCCATGTTACTTGGCACCGACACTGCCCTTTGGGGGTTTTTCCCATTTCTCAGGCTGGGTGCTCATTTCCAATAAACCATCAGCCAGGCATCAGGAGTTTGGGTTTATTACATGGTATTTGATTGGGAGAGATAGAATGTACTTGGGCATCAAACTGAACACTCTTGGGGGAGGGAGGGAGGGCAAAAAATTATGATATTATATAAGCAATTATAATTTGAGGTCCTGGAGCTGACTATTCCTGGTTCTGATGCCATCTAAATATGAGTGTGTGTGGTAAATGATGACAAAATGGCTCTTATTATTTAGGTTGTAGCTCTGATGGAAAGAAAGTTTGAGAAGGATATAGGTAGGACCTGCAGGCGGGGGAATTATGTGATCTGTGCCATACCCTGCTTCAGCCATCTGTTGGGGAGATTGGCACCACATTACTGAAGAAACTTCCAGAACAGGCTGCCCTGCCTGGTCAGACCTTGTGCCTCTTTGGCACAAGACCCTGGTTGTCTACTTCTGTGCAGATAAGCTAAACTGAGAAATGCATGCCCAATGAGACAAGACATGTTGCAGAGCTATGGAGACGTCGTAGTCCTCCAGATGGCACTTGAGTTGCCCTCCTGCCCCCTAGAAAAAGCATTCCCTTTTTCCCACAACAAGAGCGAGTGGGGAATCAGCTTATGTAGCTCAAGAGCTAGCTAGTTCTTGTGTGTGGATGGACATCCCCAAAACAAAGAAAAATAGAGAAGTTTCCTACCTTGAGGACCCCCCCAAGTGAACCATTTGGTTTTTCAAAATGGCGCCCTCCTTAGACATCTGAGGATCCTATGAGCAGTTCAGCATAGAGCAGAGTGACAGAGTACAGAAAAAGCTTTCTCTTGAGCTCCAGGAGACAGCCCTCTAGGAGAGCGCAATTCCCTACCTTGGGAGATTAAGAAAGTGTCAGAGCTGGGGCATCATTGCTGGGTGATCCCAAATGGAAGATGGCTGTCAAACGTGAGGACAAGAGTGCGATTTGGCAAGATAGAGTTGGAAATAGAGTGGAACTGACCTGGGTCCCTAAGGTCTCTCCTTTTCTAGGCTAACGTCATGTTTTAACCAAACCTTGCACGTTGAGCTTTCTTTCCTAATGCGCTGAGCTGCACGATGACTCCAGAATAATAAGAAGCTTCTCTACACCCATGTGTTAAGGCCGAGGGTGGGCCAGGTTTACCACAGTGCCACCTGGGTGCTGCCTAAAGGCTAACTATGTGGGAGAAGGCTTCTTCTCTAGGAGGTGAAAACAGATGGTTGACTGCTCCTCTTGAGGCCCACTTTTATTATTATCTTAAGTGTTATTATTAGCATTTCCTATTTCATGCATGCTTCGGAATTCCCAGCCCATTATTCTGTTTCACATTCCTCCATAATAGCAGGTGCCAAGGGAAGACGTCACCATCCTCACATCTTCTTGTAGTCCTTGAGGCTCTCTTAGGCTGCTTGCTACCCAGCCAGAAGCTTGATCTCCTTTCTAGAAATCAGGAATGTCAGTGGACTCCCATCCCATGGCTAGCCCTAATGTGTGGCATTGCCTTCACGCATTCCCCACCCTCCCTCACCAGGGCTGCTTCCCATGTGAGGGCAGATGGGTCGGCAACAGCGTATCTGGAAACCAGCGAATAGCTCGTGTGCTCCATCTTGGTGGCAGAAGTACCATCCATTGACTAGTCCGTATCCTTCAGCTTGTGCTCCCCTGGCAACCCCTATAATTTTACGGGCCTGAAAGAGAGGTCCTGGAGGCCATTTCCAATTCAAATAGACTAAATTAAGAAGAATACATGCGAATAAATATTCCCCTTCTCAGCTTGAAGTTGTTAAGGGGACACAGTCCTACTGGCAACTCACAGTAAGATGTGGCTTCACGTAACATGAATGATAAGCACCCTTTATTGCTTGCTCTGTTCTTCATGCTACTAACCAGACTCCGTGGATGTTATTTTTATTTTAGTGTTTATTTGGGGGGGTTGCTTTGCATGTCATTCTTCCTCTTGGCTGTTAGTTGCAGGGGTTGAGCCTTTTCCTTTCTGTGATTCAGGTGCCTCACTCTTTCCTTTCCAGGTTCTTCCAGTTCTTTTAACATGTCAAACTCTGGAGATTTGTTCATGGGCGTGCAGTCACTCAATGGGGACTCTTACCAAGGGGCCCAGGTTGGAGCCAACGTGCAGTCACAGGTAGGGACCCAGCCAATGTGCCGCCAGCTGAATGCATTGGAGTCCAGGAGCCCTCGGTCGTCTTGGCACTTGCCAGTTCTGTTCAGAGAGAGAGGAGAGAGCGAGGGAGAGAGTGCGAGAGGGAGACAGAGCGAGGAGGAGAGAGAAAGGGGGAGAGAGAGAGAGGGAAACTGTAGAAATAAAATCTTGCCAAAGACAGCCATGGTCATGGGAAATGTCGCCCGCGCTCTGTGAATGCATTTGGCTCTGACTTGTCAGCCACACTGGGGAAGCAGGGGAAGAGCGAGCTCAGGGTGAAGTGACCAAGGCCCGCCGGGCACATGGAACCAGCGGGTTCTGTCTTCGCTGAAGGGAAAGGGAGCAGGAGTTCAGTCCGCTGCCTCCCGTTGCAGGCCCCCCTCTTGCTTGTGGGTTTCCCACACTCCGTATTTGCCAGATAAGGAGGTGACTGATGAGTAGGCAAATACCCTTGTATCTCCTATTTTCATCTCAAGCTTAAGAACACCCGAGCAGGTTGATTAAACTCATCTTCTCAATCATCCTTGAGGTCACGGGACTTGGGTTTCTGGTCATGAGTCGGGGCCCACGTTGGGAAGCAAAAATCAGGTCATGCGGTGTAAACCCTTGCTGCCCGTTAGTGAACAGCCTGTCTTCTCTACATCCCAGGAAGCCACCCTACTGTCTCAGCACAGAGCCTGCTGGGAGAGGGCCAAGTCGAATACTCTGGGTCAGAATGGCTAGGGAAGTTCTGAGCCCCGTTAGCCCAGTCTCCCACCCCGCCCGCGGAACAGGAAGCACCTCCCGCCTGGAAGAGACCACTTGGCCAGTGATTCAGGAAACACAGCCCAGGGACAAGTGTGAAGAGCCGTGGTCAGACTGGTCGAGCGACCTTACGGCTGGCCATCATCTGGGTCCTCACAAGGACAGTGTCAGTCACATACCGCTCTCTCTGGGAGGCAGCTGCCCAGGCCCCCTGCAGACAGAGCCTGGACTTCTGTAGGGGACCAGTAGAGGAGAAGCAAAGTAGGGTGGTCCCTACAGAGCGGGGGGCACCTTCACTCCGTCCCCCAGCCCCCACCGTCTCCTGCAGCGCTGTGGGTTAGTCTCAGTGGTGGGAATCCCAGGTGCCTTGGATCTTGTTCCCGTCTTGCTGACCGAACTCAGAAAGGAGAACGGATCTGGCAGATAGAGGCCGGCCTCCTCCTACCGGACCCCTCCCGGGAAGGATACCTCGGCCAGGACTGTGTACATTTGGCACGCCCACACAGCCGCCCGCGTGATGCTGCTCTGCCTCCCTTCCCCTGCATCTCCCTGACTAATCTCCTCTCTGTTGTTGTTCATCCGTTTAGGTGGATACCCTTCGCCATGTTATCAGCCAGACAGGAGGATACAGTGACGGACTCGCAGCCAGTCAGATGTACAGTCCGCAGGGCATCAGTGTAAGAAAACAAGGCCCCCCTCCACCCTTTGTTTTTATTCTATCATAACCAATTATTTCAAAGCCATGGGGCTCGGAATGCCACTTAGTAGGGCTTCTCTTAGCTTTATGGTCACCCAGTTTCTTGAGCCTGTATCGGCCACGCCATCGGCAGCGTTGTCCCCACCCAGAAAGTGGCGGCCGAGCAGGCTTCATGCAGGCAGCTGGCGTCGGGGGCTGTCACACCCGATCAGTGTTCTCGTGGCACCTGCGGCCACTCGCGCTCAACCGAGAGGAGCGGCTGAACAGGTGACATCTAGCACAACAGTGGTCGCAAATGTCACCACAAGCTGGGGCCTGGGGACCCCGGGCAGGAAAACCAGTAGCCCAGAAGCCACTGCATCCAGGTCTGTGGTCTGAAAAAGCACCTTTCTCCAGTCTGTCTAAGGACAGAAACAGGAAAGAAATTCACACAGAGGCCGGGCATGGGGAAGGGATGGGGAGGGGCGCGGACCATCTTCTCCTCGTTCTTGGGCGCACTGGCGGCTTCTGACTAGCATGAAAATTCATAGCGACAAGCTGTGTCGCACGGAGTGAAATCGATCAGACAGACACAAGGAGAACCGAATGTAGATTTGGGACAGCAATCCAACTTGATTTCTCAGATCAATCGTCCGCTATCTCAGCAGCGGTGACAGCAGGCGAGGACAAGAGGCAGCCTGGAAAAGGAGGCTGTCCTTTAGATCAGGGGTCATTTCCTGGGCTTTTAGAGGTTGCAGGAGGTTCCGGTAGAACCGTTGGCTCAGAACGATGGAAGAAAACTGTGGTTGATTGATGGTGATGCTTTTTTTTGCTGTTTGTTTCTGGTGTTATGATTCAAAGGAATTGGGGGTGGGATGAAGGAACGGTAGGCCTGATGTGTCAAATGTCATCCTGGTCTCTACTAACTGAGCTGTGGTGTCTGCACTGGGGGAGGTGATGGCTCCTTCAGCCCTGCATTGGTCAACTCAGACACAACTAAGGTGAGACTCAAAGGAATCAACAGAACCCCAGCAGGTTCATCACAAGGAATGGTTGGAAGAATTGGGAATTCTTAGCCCATAAATGAGAAGACATGGGTGGTATATAGTAGATTCAGACATGTTATTTGTGAGAAAGATTGGCTTTGTCATGAGTGAGCTAAATGGGCCAAGGATAGGAGACAGTAGAATATTCAGAGAAACACATCTCACTTTGACCTTTGATGGGCCTTTCTTCCAGTCAGAGTTGTCCAGAGAAGGGACTGGCTGCCTCTGGAAGTTAAGAACCCCCCGTCATCGGGGCGTTCAAACATGGCGGCGTAGCTAGCTACTCAGTCAGGATGTCAGAGAGGAGACTCAAGTACCAGGTCAGAAGTGTCTTGGTGACTTTTTAAGGCCCCTGCCACTTAGGAGCGCTTCATTTTCTACCTCCTTTAGGCAGAATTCCCTCTGAATTTGTATGGTATTTATCAAGTCTCTCTCTCCGCAGGAGACGGAGGAGGTCAAAGCTAACCCTGTTGAATGTAGTCTGGGCAATCCTGTCACTTTTCCAGACAGGATTTCCAGAGCAGAGGCATTCTTCTCTTCTTGTGCTTATGCTAATTATAATTACCATGTTAATGGCTGACTTGCTGGAAACCTGCTTAGAAAAATCTTACAAGATACTGTGGTGGAGATGTAAGTTCTCAAAAACAGACCCCAGACGAATGAGTTTGTTCTGTGCTCGTCTGTGTGGTAGGGGGTGGGGGGCGGGGGTGGCTTCAAGCACATGAGCATTTATGCATCTTCTGAGTCTTTTTGAGATACATCTTCTGTCTGAAAAGATTTTTCCAGAAAAAGTTTGCTCTGTATAAGTGGAAGACAAGAACATGAGGAAAATACCAGAGTGTGGGGATGAGCCTAGGAGCCACAGAAAGTCTATGCGAGTGAGCAGGAAATGGGCTCATGGTTCTGCTTCCTAATTGAGTAGTGGAAGAGAGAGCGGCACTCAGACTCTGGGGGGTCAACACTGACCCCTCTGACACTACCGGGTGGGCTGGGAATCATTTCTGAAAGAGTGTAACCAAACATGTGCAGACAATTATGTCTGATTACATAATCTTACCACAGAAACTGGGCTTGAAAATGCCACTCGGAAGACTCTCTCATTGTGTGTTCTTCCCCCCCCCCCCCCCCCCGGGAACTGTGTTTATTTTATTCCTTGGTCTTTAATAAGCAGGGTAAATGATTCAAAGGCTGTTGGTGATATGATATGTTCCTTGGGTGTCCATTTTAAATTTTTAAATTGTGCCACCTGCAGGAGACCAAGCTTGTTAGAGCGAGCTGTGTTTTTAGACAGTGATGTTCGAAGTGGACGCACCTGGCTCTGGCTGCCAGGAGAAGAAAGAGAGAGGGAAGGAGGGAGACGAGAAGAGACAAGGGCAGGAATGAAAGGTTTGAGCTAAGAAATAAAAATAAACAATCCCTAAACCCAAGGCAGCAATAGAATTCCCAGCTGGACTCTGGATTGTGTTTCACTCGGTGGAGGACATGTTCTGGGCAACCATTATCCGCTCGCCTGGCTGGGTTTTCATAGTGCCCACATCTTATCCAGCCAGTGTCTATTTTCAATCCCATAAAGTTCAGACCTCTTACTTGCCTTTCACCGAGCCCACGTGGTGAGCGCATGGAAGGTCGGCAAGGTCTGGGAGACTCCAGTCCTGGTCACTCTCGTGTGTCCGTGCATAGGCATCGTACCTCTCTCCCGTAAAATGGGGCCTGTAATTCCCAGGCTTAATCCCTCAAGGGCTGCTTTATGGAAAATGAGAAAATAAGTAGGAAAGGGCTTGGCAAAGCAGAAATCATTCCACATGAATGCAGTATGAAATGTTATAAGCGGTAACTTTCTAATTTGACCTTTTTTCTTCTCGTGCGTGAGCGGTTTTCACAGTAGACAGTTCCTAGTGAGGATTGGTGAGGACACGGTTGTCACTTTTTTCTGTTCTTATGGGAAGATACGCTTTCGACAAGGATGTAGAGTGGTACAAGTCTTAAACACCCACTTCCTTAGCGGCGGCCAGCGTTCAGATATACATCCGTAAGTCCTTTGTGCTCTCGGATGACAATGGGCAGTACTTACCTGGTTAGAGAGGCTCTGAGTAATGGAGGGAGGTTATTTCACTTCCCTGTCAATCAGACAGACTTAGATCACTCAGCTCTCATATTCATTCTCTTTCCTTTCTCACTGCCACTGTCCTAGTTCTAGAATAGTTCATTGGCTTGGCCATTGTGATCATTTTCTCATTACTGTTACTGACTTCAGTGTCTCCTTTCTTCTGCATACACCCTCTGAATTCAGCCATTCCTTGCCCAGAAATCAGCAGCACCTGTCTTTTGCCTACCTAAGCAAGCTCAAATGCCAGGTCTGACACTCAGAGTCTCTCACACCCTGGTCCCGACCTACCTGCCTTTCTGCCTCACCTTCCTGACATCCAGGTAAAACCTGGGTGCTGGGCAACACGGTCGGTTCACCCTTACCTGATTGCACACGTCCCCCTTATATTTGCGCCTGGCTGCCAGGTAGCTCCGTAAATGTCCTCCATTTCTGTGCCACCTTCCCCATTCCTCTCCACTCTCAAAATCATACTTTGGCTCCCACAGCCAGTTCCTCCTTGCTGCCTGGGTTATCCTCCTAAGCCCCTCTTCTCTGCTTCTCTCTGCTTTATCACACATACGCTTCTCTTATATTACAGGTATGTGAACAGACAGACTTAATTGGTCTTCGTATCTTCCACTCCCGTATATTTCCTAACTGTTTCCTAAATGCCTGTATTAGTTGCTCAGAACATGTTGACTGATGAACAAATCAGGTAGGAGAAGACAAGTTGCCATTGAATTTAGAAAATGTATTTATTTAGTAACCAATAGGCACATCTTATATAACAGTAAAGTATCTGGAAATTATCTTTATTTTAAATGCTTTATTGGACGCCTGGGTGGCTCAGTGGGTTAAGCATCTGCCTTCGGCTCAGGTCTTGATCTCAGGGTCCTAGGATCGAGTCCCATGTCGGGCTCTCTATTCAGCAGGGAGCCTGCTTCCCCCTCTCTCTCTGCCTACCTCTCTGCCTACCTGTGATCTCTGTCAAATAAATAAAATCTTTTTTAAAAAATGCTTTATTAACCCACAAATACATCACGTTTCTAATTCAAAACGTTTTTTAAGTCTTCCTTTTTGTAAGCAATTTTATTTATATATGAGAGAGTGGGGGGGGGTGTGGAGAGAGGCAGAGGAGGAGGGACTCCCCAGTGAGCACAAACCCCAACACGGAACTCGATCCCATGACTCCGAGATCATGACCTGAGCCAAAACTAAGAATCAGATGCTCAACTATCTGAGCCACAGACTCCCCAGTGAGCGTAAAGCCCAACATGGGACTCGATCCCATGACTCCGAGATCATGACCTGAGCCAAATCTAAGAATCAGATGCTCAACTGCCTGAGCCACAGACTCCCCAGTGAGCGCAAAGCCCAACACAGGACTCAATCCCATGACTCCGAGATCATGACCTGAGCCAAAACTAAGATTCAGATGCTCAACTGACTGAACCACCCAGGTGTCCTAGGTCTTCTTCTTTATTCTAAACTTTCTGGCTGGTGCAGATTCTCTGAGAATCTGATTCAAATCAGCATTAGATACCTGAAACTGTATAGTGGTGATATTGCCAAGAGAATGATCCCTTTGAATTCTGCAGAACTCCTCCTGTCCTAAAAAGAATCCCTGTGTCAATGCCTGTTTGTGGGATACCATCCATACAACTGTATAACATTTGTCTCCACCAGATGTTGGACTGGAACCTCCATAGCCAAACTCAAGGGAGGTAGAAGCAACTAGAAAACCAGGAAACATAATGCCTTCCTGTACCTTTTCTTTTGATAAGTCCTGTCACCTCTGTATTTTTGCTTCATCTGTGAAACTTACCAGAGAAGCAAGCTGTAAATTCCCTTTCAGTTGGATAGTCCTAGAGTGGAGATCGAGAGTTCTAGATCTAAACCTAGAGATCCATAAGGACCATCTTTGATTCTTCGCTGTCTGCTCCAGAGACACTAGACTCAAGTGTAGACTGCACTACTTGGAGAACTCTTAAGGGAGACTTAGCATCTAGCATTCCTTCTAGACTGACTACTCCATTGCTTCCCCCTCCCATTGTATCTTGAGGTCCTAAATGGGAAGGAAGAAGAGCTTTCAGTTTTGCTCTGTGACTATTATAGGAGTGGAAAAAAAGAGATGAAACTTTTATCTTTGTAAGCCATAGCATACGTATTTTTGTTTTGGTTTGCTTTTCTCCCGTGCTAGGCAAAGGGGGGAAAGGACATTTATTAAGAAAACAAATAAAATATAAATCATTAGGACGGAAATACCATCTTATTGACATGAACTCATTGCAGGTGGTTGGATATCAGAAGGGTTACTTGGTGATACTTGGCCATGTGCCATCATTTAAAAAATTTTTAACTACTTCTGAGAGACCTCCATCCACTTCAAGTATGTATTTTTTTAAAAGATTTTATTTATTTATTTGACAGACAGAGATCACAGGTAAGCAGAGAGGCAGGCAGAGAGAGAGGGGAAGCAGGATCCCCACTGAGCAGAGAGCCCAATGCGAGGCTCAATCCCAGAACCCCGAGACCATGACCTGAGCCAAAGGCAGAGGCCTAACCCACTGAGCCTCCCAGGCACCCCCATTTCAAGTATGTATTAATAAGTTGTTGCCACACGTGGAATTGTAGGACTGGGAAGTTAGAGTGATAATTAAAATTCATATGCAAATATTTAAAAATGCATTTTAATTACATGAAGTTTTAATTTTTCTATTTTGCCAAGTAGAATTCAAAATTTGAAAGTATGAAAATATATCCAGATATGCTCCCCAGTTAGCTTCCTTCAGGTACCTTCCAACACTGAGGCTGGGACTTATGAACAGCCCCAGGCTGGAGGGGTAGAGGGAGTGATGAGAATTGATAGGTCTGAACATGGCGAACCCATCTCTGGAAGGTTTGGAGGTGGCAGGAATGGTGTAGATGGACTCCTGCCTTCCAGAAGCTTCAAGCCTGGCTTTTCTTTATGGCAGAGTCAAAAGGAAACGGAGGAAGCCCCTCTAGCTTCTTACTTGATGAGGCTTTTAAAACTTAATACCATATCAACTTAGCATTTGAGAACTGAAAAACATTTTATCTGAGCCCACAATAGTTGAAGAAGCAAAAAAAAAAAAATCTCAATATTGTAATTTCGTATGTAATCCATTGTTTTTCCCCAGTGGCCAGGTGAAAGCCCTTCAAGGTACAAAAAACAAATGAGGCCACGTTGTCCAATGGCATCTTCATACACTCATGCATTCATGTGTTCAAGTATTAATCCATCCACCCGTCCAGCCATCCATTCAATAAATAAGCCATCCATAGAGTTTTTGACCTTGGGGAAGAAGGTACGTCCTATTATATCTAGGTCAGGTTGGGGAAAGTCTGTACCTAAGATGACGTAAAATCCTGATGCCCATCAGCACATGTTTTAGTTTTCAATCTCATTCAGTGCTTGCGATCAGGTGTCCTGTTTTTGGAAGACTCACACAAGGGAACCGATCAACTCTGAAGTTTAGGAGGGAATCTGGAAGGGAGGTTACTCCGAAGAGAGAATTCAAGACCAACCAAAAATCCATACCCCCTCCCCAAAAATCCATACCATGGGCTTACAAGAATACATATCCTTTTGAGGGAGACTCCTTAGTAGAAATAGTCACAAAGAATTTGGTTGATCTCAAACCAAGTGATGTGCTCACCGCAGATGTGATTACACTCACAGTGCGTGTGTGGCTGTGTGCATACACATCTGTATTCCGTTTCTGCTACCTTTTGCCCATGTGACCGTGGACAAATCACTCCCCTTGACAGGACTCTGTTTCCTGCACTCTGAACAAGTCAACTCGTCCGGCATTTTCTCCTGCTTATGAAACACGGTGTTTTCCCATCTCTAGGAAACTACAACAGGAAGGGAAATTGTTCAAAGCTATAAATGAAAGAGAAATCTGTCTTCTTGGAAAGAGTCCCATCTGTGAGAGGACAGTTGTGCATCATGCTGTTTTCACTGAATTGGTATTTTAGAGCACCCTACCCAGTCAGGTCCAGATTTGGCTCTGAAGCCATGCCGTCCTTGGGCGAGGATCTGGTCAGATTTTCCAGACTCAGATTTTCCCCTCTGCTCTATAAAGAAAAATTTCACAACCTCAAAAGGGCAGTTTGTTTTTGTAGTTGCTCCTGAAAGTGGCAAGGCTCCTCTAGACCTCAGTAAATATTAAGCTAATTAAATCGGCTGAATTTAATTGTGGGAAATGTTGGCATCGATTTCTGCTGATGACTTCTTGCCTTCTGGGAAGGAGTTCCATGTTCTTAGCTTGTTTCCAGATAACGTTAGACCTCTGTCTTAGAAAATCTGTTATTTTAAAATTTGGTATGTTAAAAAATATGTATGTATGTATATTTTGTGTGTGTGTATATATATATACCTACTTACCTCTGATTCTATTTGAGTTTGGGGAAATTCTTTTCCATATCTCCAAATACGAAGTGTTCCAATTCTTGAATCTGATGGAGAAATAAGACAAGAAGTGGGACCAGTTGGAGTCTGGAACAGCTGACCAGAAAAGTAAATAAATGAGTAAATACTTTATTAAACAAATATTTCTTGAGGACCTTCTAATATCCATCATGGGCCACACAGATGTGAATAAGACATGGTTGTGGCACCCAGTAGAGTCACAGAATGCTAGCAGTGCTGGGAGTTATCTCATTCCATCCCTGTTTCTCTGAAACAGAAGCTCTATACTTACACCCAATATAGCCAAAATAATAATATTTTAACGAATTTTGGGAATGGCCATTGTGAGAGGAATTTACATATATATTCATATTCCTATCAACTAAAACTGTGAGTGGCTTAGAAACGTGGATTGACATTTGCCATTCTTCTAGAGATTTTACAGAAACATGCTGTCCAAAAGAACTTTTTACACTGATGGAAATGCTCTGTTTCACTGCTGGCCGTAAGTTAACTGTTAGCCCCACATGCCTGTTGAGCACTTGACATCTGACTAGTGTGACTCAAAAACCAAATTTGTAACGGTATCTAATTTGAGTTTATTGAAATTTGAAGAGCCACACGTGGTGAGTGGCTGCCATGTTGCACAGTGCAGTTCTAGATGCCCCGCCAGCGACGTAGGGTCCACCAAACGTGGGACGATCGTGTTGACGCTGTGATCACACTGTAAGAACAGAGAAAAACTTCCTAACACTGACCACAGAGAAACGTGCTTTCTGCCTAAATGAGACTTTACTAAAGCAACTAGAACTCGTTATTAAAAATTTACCAGGTACAGGAAGTTAACGAGATTAACATAATCATATGCTTTAAAATATGAAGAAGTATGGAGGAAGGTTTAAAATATAAATATATAAATGCCACATTTATTGTGGCTCTCTTTGCAGTAATTGTAGATTCTGTCAGCCATTCATTCATCTAACCTAATAATTTTTAAGCCGAAGCCAGACATGTCTTTGAACTCATCTTGACCCTCCAAAGTCTAAAAATCATTTCGACCTTATAGGAGGTCCCGTCTCTGTTTCAGATTTCCCGGGTGCCCAGAGCCTTTGCTGGCAGCCACTGCTTCTCTGTTCCCTCCCCACTGACCTGCCAGCCTATTCGAAGTGTGGCTGCAGATCAGCTACATCAGCATCACCTGGGAGCTCGTGAGCAATGCAAAATCTCAGGCCTCGCCGAGACTGTTAAATCAGATTCTGTCCTTTACCCAGATCCTCTGGTGCTGTGGAAGCATATTCTGTTTAAGAAGCTCTGCTCTAGAGGGAAGCACATTTGAGTGGTGCTTAGGACTTACCTAAGAAAAGGAATTATGTTGTTTTTTCCTGTTGTTGTTGGTTTTGTTGTGTTTGTTGCTTTTTGCAGGAAGGATACTACTTCTAAAAAATGTTTTCCAACATTTATTTTAAAGTTTTTCCAACATACAGAATAGTTGGGAGAATTTCACAGGGAAGCCACTATGCCTACCACGCACATTCTGGCGGGATTATTTCATCCTGCATCTACCCATACCTGCGTCCTTCTGTCACCACACCCCCTTACTTTCCTGGTGCATTTCAAAGTTGATTGACAGCAGTAGCACGGGTTTGCGTGACTCGACATTACTGGCATGGGTGTCATTAACTAGTATTCAGTATTCGTCTGCAGTTTTCTTTCTCTTCTAAAGTAATTTTTTTTTATTTAACTTTTTTTTATTTAAACTTTTTTTAATTTAAATTATATAATGTAACCCCACCACCCTCTCCCAACCCCTCTCCCCCCGACCCCCCTCAGTTTGTTTTATGACATTAAGAGTCTCTTTTGGTTTGTCTCCCTCCTGATCCCATCTTGTTTCATTTTTTCTTTTCCTACCACCTTAACCCCCACCCCCATTGCATCTCCTCTTCCTCATATCAGGGAGATCATGTGATAGTTGTCTTTCTCCAGTTGACTTATTTCGCTAAGCATAATACGCTCTAGTTCCATCCATGTCGTTGCAAATGGTAAGATTTCATTTCTTTTGATGGCTGCATAGTATTCCATTGTATATATATACCACTTCTTCTTTGTCCATTCATCTGTTGATGGACATCTAGGTTCTTTCCATGACTTGGCTATTGTGGACATTGCTGCTATAAACATTTGGGTACACGTGCCCCTTTGGATCACTACGTTTGTATCTTTAGGGTAAATACCCAGTAGTGCAATTGCTGGGTCATAAGGTAGCTCTTTTTTCAACTTTTTGAGGAACCTCCATGCTGTTTTCCAGAGTGGTTGCACCAGCTTGCATTCCCACCAACAGTGTAGGAGGGTTCCCCTTTCTCCGCATCCTCGCCAGCATCTGTCATTTCCTGACTTGTTCATTTTAGCCATTCTGACTGGTGTGAGGTGGTATCTCATTGTGGTTTTGATTTGTATTTCCCTGATGCCCAGTGATGTGGAGCACTTTTTCATGTGTCTGTTGGCCATCTGGATGTCTTCTTTGCAGAAATGTCTGTTCATGTCCTCTGCCCATTTCTTGATTGGATTATTTGTTCTTTGGGTGTTGAGTTTGCTAAGCTCTTTATAGATTTTGGATACTAGCCCTTTATCTGATATTTGCTAAAGTAAAATTTTATGCAGTGAAGCTTATGGGTGGTTAATGTACATTCTCCTGAGTTTTGACCAATGTAATACACTTGTGAAAATTTACTGTCCTTCACCTTCTTGTGTCTACCCCTTTCTCACAGTTTACAAAAACGAAAATGAAGGAAAAGGAAGGACAGAGCACAAAGCTGACCACAGAGTAATCTGTCCTCTTCTAGGCAGTCAGATGTCGCCTCCTGCCCCCCACCCCCGACGGCCACTCACTCTTGATCAATCTGAGAGCCCAACTCTGCTAAAAAGTCCATTGCCTATCGAATCAGATGCTTTATTCTACACTTGCCTTCGGTTCTGACTTGATACAACAACTGCTTCTAAAGGGACTTGTGTTCCCTTTGCATTATAATGACCTTTGAAGTACATATAGACACTAATGATATCTAAAAATTACAGTGGATCTCCTTATGTAGAAGATACTGTATCTCCCACCTTCCATCTTCTTTTCCTCCCTTTTCTTCTCTAGTCCCCCCTTTAGCTTCAAGTCCAGTTCTAAAGCTTCTCCCCCAAATTATATGAACCTATTATTTTCCAAAGCCACACACCTGTCCAAAATTGTACTTTATTCCTCCTCAGAGAAGTGATCTGTCATGGGAGTGTGCAAGCCCATCTTCAGCCAACCCTGAGACTAAGGGGGTAATTGAAAAGGGTGAGGTTCTAAGGAGAGAAGTGCCAGGCTCCTCTGCCACCAGAGCTGGGAGTCGTAGAGAGACCCAGGGTCACTACTAAACACTCTTTGCCCTTTTCGAGAGGTGAGAAGGCACAGCCAACTCCATGTGTAAAGTTCTGAGGCAAACCCGAGCTTCTACCGACATCCACACTGAGAACACTAACTTGTATTATTTAGTCTGTATCCTAATACTTCAGTGGTTTGTTTTTTTTTATCTTTTTTGTAAGATTTACTTATTTATTCGAGAAAAAGAGAGAGGCGTGAGCTGGGGAAGGGGCAGAGGGAGAGAGAATCTCTAGCAGACTCCCCGCTAAGTGCGGAGCCCACCACAGGGCTCGATCCCACACCGCCAAAATCAAAAGTCGGACACTTAATCGACTGAGCCACCCAGGCTCCCCTCATCCCAGTGTTTTTATCAACACTCTCTTCTCCATTTTATGGATAAGAAAACAGAGACTCAGAAATTAAGTAGTTTACTCAAGATCAAATAGCCAGAGAAGAAGAACGCCAGGAATAGCCAAGTCTGACTCCAGAGCCCTGTTCTTAACCTTTGTCCAGAGGGAAACTTAAACCTCTAGTTCTTACATTAAGTAAAGGGACCTGGCAAGAACCCTACTGTAAAAGAATCTGTTATGTTTCCTGATAATAAATATTTTAGAGCCTGGCTGATAGGGAGAAGAACTGAGAACTCACTTATGACTATTACATTATGTATCCTTTTTGGTGACATAGAGAATGCTTAAGACCAGTGGCTTCTCTTCTTAAAATTAAATCGAAAAATTACATAGAAAGCCCTTCCCTGGACATAGCCTACCCTACTTCACTGTTGTGTCCCATTTGGTTAACCAACTTAGCCAAGGACCCAGTGATCATATGAGAGAGAGCAGAAATTGTAGATCTGGTGTCTCCTCATGGAGAAATTTGGTGGTTCATTAAAATACACAGCAAGTCTGTGTGAGGAATCTATGTGTGAAGTCAAGAAAAATCTTTTTTTTTAATTTGGGGACAGTAAAATGGAAGAGAAAAAATTTAACATAATAGCTTACCCATGTGAAATAATGGTTTGAGGGGGGCGTTAGCATTGAAGAAACCAGAGTATCAACCACAGAAGTCACAGTTTCTCCCAGACCAACAGAAAGGACCACCTTGCTTTGCTGGGCAGGACTTCTACTGAGACAGTCCCTCCTCTTTGTTGACACTGAACAGCTGGCATGGGGCATGTGGGTGACTCTAGGTTAAGCGGCTGGCTCTTGGTTTCAGCTCAGGTTGTGATCTCACCATTGTGAGCCTCTTCGCTCAACACAGAGTCTGTGTCAGATTCTCTCTCCCTCTCTCTCCAGCTTGCATGCATTCGCTTCCTCTCTCTCTCTCTCTCAAATAAATAAAATCTTTTAAAAAAATTTTTAAGTGTAACAAAATGCAAGGATAATATAATATGAATAAAATCTTAAAAATTAAATATAAAAAAGAGTGACACATAATTAAAGAGGTAGGAAATATATGAACTGTATTTCTATGATAAACATTTAGATCAAAAGAGCTAGGAAAGAAGAGAAATGGAATCAGCAAGAAAGAGTATACTAATGAACAACGAGGGAGTGAACGGGAGGATAAGAATGGCAGGAGGATGAGGAAATTGCATGTTAAGCGGCAAAGTGAAGGTTAAAAGCAATTAGGACACACAGTTACTAAAGAGAACACTAAAAGCATAAAATAAGCAGGATGAGTTGTTAAAATAAATAACATCAGCAAAGAACATACTTACAAAGATGATAAAACAGATCAAGTAGTAATAAAATAAAGAAGTGGTATAAAGCAGTAAATTAAAGAACAATTAAAACACAATAAAGATAGAAAATTAACAGGCTAAAATGACACTTAATAATTGTATTAATAAGTAAGACTTACTGACTTCTCATGTGCTGTGCACTGTATATGCTTTATGTTATTTAACTCAAGTTTATTAAAATAATCAGGACATTTTTTTAAAATGTCCAAAACACAAAAACAAAAAACGTTCAGAGATAGGTAAAGCCAGGCATCAGAACCATAACAACAATAAAATTTGAAGGTGAGCAAAACAGACCTGCGGATACCCATTGGCATTCCTTGGCTAGTGTGATGATTTTTTTTTTTAAGATTTTCTTTATTTATTTGAGAGAGAGAATGAGAGATAGCATGAGAGGGGAGAAGGTCAGAGGGAGAAGCAGACTCCCCATGGAGCTGGGAGCCCGATGTGGGACTCGATCCTGGGACTCTGGGATCATGACCCAAGCTGAAGGCAACTGCTTAGCCAACTGAGCCACCCAGGCGCCCCTAGTGTGATGATTTTTGATGTGGAAGATCAACAAGGACCCAGCCTGGTGCTTCCCATCTAGACCATGAGTTCTGGAAGCTTCTGGTGCTATAAATGTCCTTCTCTCCGCATCTTGTCCTACTGAGCTTGGCCTTTCCTAGGTGCAATTCCTGGTAATCAAAATTCTCAAGCGGTAGAATCCATAGCCCAGAACCTATGGCAATGGGCAAGGATCTCATAATCGCACTCAGTTTGTAAGATGTAGTCCAGGATCTTCCTCTCCTAGAAGTACTTCCAGTCCCTGCAGACTGTGTCTACATAGTACTTAGCATGCCAGGTTGGAATAGGAGTCCTTTTCTGGTTGTTTTCTTTACCTTCTCTCTAGACCCCCTGGTTTCTAAACAGAAGGACCCTGGTTTTATATCCCAGCCTTCGATTCAGGCTTGGTACATAGCAGGTGCTTACTGCTTTTTGCTCTGAGCTTGCTTGAACCTATAGTCAAAAGCTTTCTCCTTCTCTCCTTTTATTTTTTGCTTATTTCTTTGTAAACCAGCAAGCAGACTTGGGGCTGGATTTTCTGCCTACTTGGAACTCCCACAAGCAAGCATATGCCTTTTGATGCTTCTGTTGTCCAGAAAGGCTCTTCCACAAAAGAATGAATTTTTTTCTTCTTTTTTCTTTCTGTTCATCACAGCCTAGTACACGTCATTTACCTCCAACTTCTCTATCCCTCGTACCCTATCATCGCCACCAACTCACTTCCTCAGCCTTTAATCAGTAGATATTCAGTGACCAGACATCTGCTGCCCTTCCTTGTCTTTCCCATACTTTTTTTTGGAGCAGATGTTGACTCTGTGGCCTTGAGCTTGATCTAAAGTTCATTCACTCACTCATTCACTCGTTCGATCAGCAAGCATTTTCTTGGAATCTATTATTACCCAGTTACTGCACTGGGCATTAGGGCAGGGAAAATGAGAAGGAGATTCTCAAGCAATTCTGTATCTCATCTAAGTTGATTGCTCTGTTTCGCCTTCTTTGACCTTATTTTTTTGCGGCAAGGGAAAACAACTGATTAACATTCTTCGCAGGTAGTTACATTTTGAAGAGAGTTTTGAAATCATTTGCTCACTTTGTCTTCTCCAGGCGAGAGTCCCCATTGCATCCATCTAAGAAAGACCTCAGGCCAATATTTGACCACTGACTGCCCTGGCTTGCCTTCCAGTGAGCTCTGAGGGTTAGCCAAGGCCTTTCAAACACACAAGACAAAGATCGAAATCAGATGCGGACTTTCCCGCATACGCTTTGTCTAATTCCTACATTTACCTTTTATTTTCTGATTACAAATTAATATTAACTTAGAAAATAGAGAGAATGCAGGGAAAATCACACAGAAGGAAGTTATGGCTAACTTTTTGCTCTCCAGCCTTCTAGAATTCTGTGTGTAAGTGTGTTTTGTGTGGGTGTAGAAAAGCTGTGATCCTATCGAACGTATCATTTTGTCACCTACCTATTCTACTAAAAATATATTACGAATATTTTCCATATCATTAAACATTCTTCTCAAACATAACTTTAATAACTACACAGAGGCATGGTATAGGGAAAGTCCATAATTTACTTAATCAATCTCTGGTGGAAGGGTTAGGCTGTTTTCTTGTTTTGGGGGTGGTTGTTGTTGTTTTTACTATTATTAAAAACACTTTGGCAAACAGCGTAATACAGAAAACTCACTGTATATTTTCTGTTACTACCTTGGATACATTCCTAGAAATGGAATTGCCGGCTCAAAGGATACAAACTAGACTAAGGCTTTCGGGATGTAGGGAAACGCATCTTCTGGAGACTTGTATGAACACATAGCTCCCACCAGAAGTTCATGATCATTCCCGCTTCCTCACTCTCAGGAACAGTGCCTTAGTAGTCTTTTAAATCTTTGTCAGTTATCAAACTATAACATGGCCTCTCATTTTTATTTTAATTTAATTTGTATGTCTTCGATTACTGATAATATTGAATGTTTTTCTATGTTCGCCAGCCTTCTATACATATTCTTGAAATGTTCATCTTTTCCTATTAATTTCTAAGAACTTTTATATGATAAAGTTATTATTACATCCTGCACTGGGCCAACATGTAGACAATACAGAGAAAACTCTTACTTCTCAGTGGACGGGGGGACTCCTGTGGAAAAAAGGTCTCATTCTGTCTGTTTCTGTGGAAAGTTCTTTAGTGTGAGAGGTGGATTTTTTTATCCTAGGAAAACTAAAGGCAGATCTATAATACCGGTGTTGATCTTTAAAAAAAAAAAAAAAATTAACCCTGCAGTCTGAATTCACTTAACATTTTCTTTATTTCTAGTCTATGAAAAACCTCGGGGCTAGAAAACAGAACCTCAGAGATTTCTTGGAAAACCTAGAGATATGTTAATCAGTCAAAAATGTCCTTGACAATATGCCCTGTGCCAGGAGTTAGGAGTTGCAGGGTATGTCCTTGGCTAGTTTGTAGTCAGGATGAAGAAAGCAAGCGATGGACATTAACAAGCTTTCTTAGGACCGAAGGTCTAGACAATGGTCTTCTGAGTGACGTCATGTCTTCTGGTGGCTTGGCTGCTGTATCAGCCTCCCGGTATCTTCCTCGGCCACCTGTGAGGGAGCACATTATTCTGAGCTGCAGAATTTTGACCCACGGGCACCGTCCCCCCCACCCTTCCCGTTCCGTAGCAGAACACATACAGAAAAGCCAGCTCAGACTCTCCCAAGCCCACAGCACCAATGGAAGATCCCCACTGCAGAGGTTTCTGGAATGGCGTGAAAGGAAAACAAATGGAAATTTTTAAAAAATCAACCCACTCTGACACCTGGTTGAGAATCCAGAATAAGAGAGGCCATTCCCCAGCCACCATGAAAGATCTCTAGGGTGGTAGCACCTGAACTCTCAATTCTGCATTCTCAAGTCCGTGGATCGTTTTCAAGCTCTTGCTCTCATTTTGTCGATAAATGGAATGCTCAAAACAACAGTATCCTCCCCTCCAGAAACGAGTGCCCCATTCTAACACATTCCCCTCAACATTCTCCGTCTGCATTCCCTCCCCCCCCACCAGCTTCCCACCACATCCCCCCTCCCCACCCTTCTGTTAGCTGTAATGACCCTGCAAACACTAATGGCATTTGAGTGCATTAAGCAGCAAACTCTCCGGTGACATAGCAATTATGACTCTGAAATAGATTTGGTGCGTCACGGAAGATAAGGGTTTTGAAAGTTTCTGTTGTGATTATAGCCTGTAACTCCCACAAATAATAGGCTTCAAAATAAGAGGCTGCCAGTGGAGGCTTTGTGGCTTTGTCTCAGTGATGGCACGTAAATTGCTATTAATGTCCTAAGTGTACTTGAATATGCCAGTCTCCGGGATGGAGAGTTGGCTCGGTGTCTCTCTTTACACGGCATGTCATTGTTGGTCTGATAATCTGGGGTAATTGCTGTCTCTTGGATGGTCAGAAAAGTGTAAGGGGCTGTGCTTCCTGTGTGACAGTAAATAGCCCCAAGGTCTATGCCACACATTTCGTGTGTGTGTGTGTGTGTGTGTATTCTGTGTATAGCTACCATTCATCGTTAAGGTGTATATATAATTCCTGTGTGTGCCCGGAGTAAATAATAGCTTTTCAGAAGAGCCAAAGCAAAATCAGAGGTTATAAAAATAAAATGAAGAATTTGGGGCTGTGTAGAATCAGCCAATCAGATAATTTATACTGAGAGTTAAAAATATATAGATACCTTTTGCTTGAATTATCCAGATTTAGCCCTCTGCGTAAATACAATCTTCTGTTGTCTTAGACACTTACCCTTCTTGAGTTTAAGCAGCATCTGTGTGTGTGCGCATGTGTGAGCAGGTCGGTCTCTGCATTCTTCAGTTGTTGTATTTCCCAAACGTGTATGAGTTCTATGGACGTGTGTAAGTCTGTGTGTTTTGGTTTATGCAGGTCTGAGTGCAGAAGATGTTTATTGAGATATAAATACTTTTCTGCACTAAGGCACCTCTAGTTAGCTAAACCAGGCTGAGCTTATTTTTCTTTGACAGTGTTAAATAAAACAAAATTTAAGCTTTAACTTTCTGATGCACGTTTCTTTCACCTAAGGACTCCAAGTCTGGGACATGGAAACGTTCTGTGTAGCTGTCCTATTGGTACTTTTAATAGAAATAAGAAAGCAGCCCAGCCGTATGCCTGGAAATGCCCACTCCATATCCTGTACAAGCCAGGAAGGGCTCCCCCAAACCGTCCTGTGTGTCTGAGGAGCCTTACGTGGCAGGATTCATCCTGGGCCTTCTCACCGATGAAATACAAAGGACGGCGCTAAGTAGGTGGCAAAATAGCTCTTGGCCTCAGAGTTGATCTACGTGTGTGTTTCCGTTGTGTGGTGCTGGGTGCTGGCAGGGTGGAGCACCCTGACAGTGTGGCAGTTGATGGTCTTGCGGTTGGGTGTTGACTGTCACCCCTTGGGCAGCAGCTAGAGCGCGCACCGGATGAGGCTGGAGACCATGACTGGTCAGCGAGAGCTCGTGTTCGTACCGAGTGGACGAATGCCAAATGCACTCTACAGGTCTTAGAGCAGGATTCTGCACTTCCAGTTAAAATACCTTAGTCTCCTCTAGCAAGATGGCACCACGCATGGTGGGGTCCCAGACCCCACGCCCCTGGGGAGCAGGGTGTGTATTGTCTAAAACCGAGTTTGGTGAGACGAATTGAGGCTTAGGAGCGGGAGATATTAGAATCCCCCAAAAGACTCTTTCGAGGGTGGTCTCATGATATGTACATTCTAGCATTTTCCTGAACAGCATAAAGATTCCCTGAAGGTGAACTGTAGCCAGGAGTCCCCTGCCTTCAGCCCTGAGCTGTGCTGTACATGTGGTGCCCACACAGTCACACGGCCTGACCTTTCGAAACTTTAAATGTCCAAAAGCGGTGGCATATAGCAGGGACTGAGTCTGGCAAATTCTAGTTTCCGGGTCCTAGTTTCCTCACCTGAGAAGTAGGAATAGGGGCTCCCACTGGGTTTATATACCATTGTGTACTCATTGACCAAAGTCGGAAACTTACTAGCACCATCCCTGCCGAATGGCGCAGGGAGGATGGGCACCGGCCACCAGATGGCCATGTCCTCCCAGGGCCAGGACACCCAGGGAGGCTTTCAAAGCCACTTTCCCATTTAGGAAAGTGGGTGATGCTATGTCTTGAAGAAGGAAGGAGGTGACCTTCAGGCCAGGCTATAGACAACGGCATGGATTTCTAGAGATCAGAGGACAGGGGCAGGCAAAGGCACAGAGCCCCTCGCTGGACTTCACTATGGTTTGAGAAGGAATCTCACTTTGGCAGTGGGAAATCTATCATTTCTCGGTAGCAGCTTACACTACTGAAGTCATGGGTAGCCAGGCGATCGCTCTCTACCAGGAATGTCTGTTTCACTGCTGGTTTTTCTTCACATCCAGCGAAGATTTTTCTTTGGAGCAAAATCTCAGAGCTCAGGAGGCTGTGGCTAGAAAGGGATGTGCTGGTGGGGCTTGGCTGTTAGGTCACCAGGGACTGACCTGGTGACAGGTGGCAGTCGGGGAGGATGGCCACAGCAGTCAGGGGACCCTGGAAACAGGGATTCTGGAGCCAGCAGCATGGGACAGACTTAAGGGCAAGGTGGTGGAGGCCAGTAGTTAGCTGGAGCTGAGGTTCCAGAGCAGAATTAGAACTGCAAAAGCAAAGTCACTCTCTCAGCCTCAGCTGAACTGTGAGAAATAGCAACATGACCCAGAGGCAGGTGCGGACGTGGGAAAGGTGGTGTCGCCGCAGCAGAGACGCGCCTGTACGGAGATACAGGTGCAAAAGGTCAGAGCAGGACCCACAGCTACACTGACTCTGAGTTGTCTGTGGTACTAGAGGAAGCCAGAGTAAAATATTTCTGGGGTTGAGTATAAATGTTCATCCCATATACAATCGCCCGCATATAGCAAATGAAAACACTGCACACCACCGACTTTGACGAGAACATTCCTTGTTGTTTAACCAAAATTTGGGAGATGTCCTACGTTTTATCTGGAAACTCTAATCCCAGATCCCAAGGTAGAAGCTGCATCTGCATGTGGGTCTCAGCCTCAGAGAGGGAAAAGATGGGGAGTGTCCCCACAGGCCACGCAGGGACGACATCTGTTCCCGACATTTCTGTGATTCCCACTGATGAGGCGACCAGAAGGCCGTTCCGGATGTAAGGGACGGAGATATCTTCCTCCTCCCTGTGCCCCAGGGAGAAGGCTCCTTGTTGAGATGGTGTGCAGAGCTGCGGAGCTGCTGCAGGCAGGATCCAGTGGTTTTTCAACCATTTTTTAAAGAAATAAAACAGAACAGTGTAAATATACATCGTCCTTCCTTACTTGGGATAAGCTTTGAAAGCACCAGATCTCCCAGACGCCTGCTTAGAAAAGTTCGCTCCCTAGGGGTAGAAGCTCCCCTGAACCTTATCCCCATCTCTGCTTTAGCCCTTGAATATTTCCTAGGTGCACACAGCTCTTCACACGTCGTCAGACTGAACTGTGGAGGCCCCGGGTCTGATACCGTGGGTCTCTCCAGACCCACAATGGAGCATGAATGCTGTCTTGCCACCGAATGTTCACTTCTTTGTATGTCCCCCCAAGAGAGATTTATTAAAATCTGTGCTGCCTCAGGCACTGTGGTAGGCCCTTTGGAAACAAAGATAAGTCCCACAGCCCTACTGTCATGGTCTGGTCGGTGAGACAGACACAGAAAGGAACCAATGCAATATGGCGGCACGGGTGCATACTGGGAACACGGGAGGAGGGTACAGCGGGGGTAGAGGGGAGCAGGGGTGGGTGGAGGACGACACATCTGCAGGAGGAAGAGACATGGCCGGGGGCAAATAGGGGCACAAGGATACTTCGTCTCAATCTTGAAAACCAGCCCAAGGTGTGAGTGGCATGAAATTGGATGAGTGGAGTCTTCACAGGGAAAGAAGCAGGCAGGGAAGACTGCTCTGTTAGAGGAACTTCTTAGTAGCCTGAGGTGGCCGAAGTATTAAACACAAGCGTTGGGTTGCAGAGTGAGCGAGATCAAGGACGTGGTGGGCCTCACGAGGACATTGAGCCTTATCTTGAGGGCAGTGAGAAGCTGTTGGAGGTTAAAGAGGGAGATCAGAATTGCAGTTTGCAAAGATGGCTCCAGTGACAGCTGGAGATAGGACTGGAGAGTGTCATACTGGGCCCGCACGGGCTTACTGTTGTAAAACCCCCCGGGGAAATTTTGAGTATTTTGTCGGGGAAATTTTGAGTATTTTGTCCCTGAGGAGACTTTCCAACAGCATCGCTTTGCCCCAAGCATCTTTTGGTAAACGCTCACGTATAATCTTGGGAGACGTATGTGCCTATCACGAACACCTACTTCTCCCATCTTCCTGGAAAAGTGGCAGATCCAGGACGTGACCCCACTGGGTGAGCTGATGTCTCCCCCAACCAGTCGTGGTGTGTGTGTGTGTGTGTGTGTGTGTGTGTGTGGTGTGCCTAGAGAGGGCGAGAGGGTGCATCCGTGTGTCTTTGTGTTTCTTCCTGGTCGGCCCCACCACGGCCAGGCAACTGAGGGCCCGGAGCGCACCCGCCTCCTCCCCCACGCTCTGCGCATCCTCTGGTAGTGGCATCAGGCCGTTTGTGGCATCTCAGCGCATTTCTCGGTTGCAAATGAGAGTTTCTTAGCGCCAGGCTCGCTTGGGCTGTCACAGCTGGTGACGAATTCTCTGCATCAAGTGTGTGCTGCTGAGGTGAGCTCAGAGGAAGAGCGGGAAGGAGCGGAGGACGGGACCAGCGGCTCTCGGCCCAGCGGCCACCGTGGCAAGGGAGAGGCAGGTGGCCCCCATCCGGGCTTGGGAAGGTGACTGAGAGGAGAGAAGTCAGCGCTTTGGATGCCATTCTGGGTCCTCGTGTTTCATCAGGAGAAGCCACATGGCTGGTCCCCGTCCTCCATTGCTCCGTCCCCAGCATCACAGTGCACATTCTGGGCCTCCTGGACCCCACGATGAGATTGCTGCCTCTTGAGCTTCCTCTTGGTGGAGTTAAGTCTGAGCTCAGGTCTCACCTCCAGCATCTGCAGGCCACAGAATCACCTGTAGGACTGGGTGCAAATGTAAACGCTCTTCCGTGCGGGAGGTTTGTAGAGCTAATAGGGACACGCTTGGTTTTGCAGGATGCCCCTTCCCACCCCCGTGAGGCCTCCTGGGCGTTTCCAGCATCAGCATTTAGAAGCGAGCGTGTCCGTTACAACGGGGACTTTGCATCGGAGCGTGAAGGCAGAAGTTGGGGTGCAGAAGAAAAATAAAAATAAGTCTCATTTCTCATGAACTGTTCTCGCCAGCCCTGTGTGGCAGCTAATGAGACCATCCTTGAGGCTCCCTGCTCCCGCCCCAGAGATAGATAAACACGCCAAGGTGGGGTTTCGTGCTTAATATGCACCCGCAGTCAGGACGGGGGGGAAATTGCTCCCCAGGGTTAAGGCGCCAGTAAGCGAGGTCAGCTGTTTCCCAAGACGGAGCAGCCTCCCAGCGGCTTCCATTAAAGCTGGCGCCGTGGGCTAAAGCAGCCGGAGTGATTTACGGGAAACCCGGTGCCATGGGGCTTGCTCGCCTTTCTGATCGCGGCGGTGTGAGCCGCAGGGGCAGCAGAGCCTGGGCCAGGGTCTGAAGCACCTCCGGGGAAAGGGATCCTTCAGCCTGTGCCCATGGTGGGCATGCATTATTCCAGAAAGGTCTGGTGGTCCTCTAACTTGAAAACCGGGCGCCACGGGGTCTTGAATGTGGCAAGCAGTGGAGGGTCATTGCTGGGATATCCTGAGGGAGGATGAGCAGCTCTCTCTGTGTTCCTGGGTCTCGGGGGCAGGGGAGGAGAGTGGTTACGGGAATATGGGACCTCAGTGTTAACAAGGGGTCCTGGGCATGCTGGGACAGTCGGTCGCCCATCTGGGGTGTGTGTGTGTGTGTGTGTGTGTGTGTGTGTGTGTAAAAAAGGCAGCTGAAGAGATTGATTTTATGTATTTGTGTTTAATAGAAAGTCTTCTATATTCTCCTTCACCAGGCCAACTAGCATAATTAAAATGCCAGTTTTGATATCAGCTTGAACTAATTCCCGCCTCTACCATCTGTGAGTTCCCTGTACCCTCTGGCATCGTGTGCACTGGTCTGAGAAAACAAAACTTTTTCAGATGTCTCCTGTTCGAGTTCTTTCATCTCAGACAGGAATCAAAAGGAGTCTCCCAGAATCTTCTGGTCCACGTAGAATGCCTTGCCGGTTCCTTCCTAATGAGACGCCACAGGGCTCATTTTCTTGACTAATGGCTTTCTTTGGGGGTGCCCCTTATTGTTATTTTAATGAAATTGGAGCATGGCTAAATAATGGTAATAGTGAGGCCTTAGGAGCGGGGTCGTGAAACTCCTTTGTGCCTCGTACGCTGACTGCCCCCCACCCCCGAGCTTCCACATCTACTTGTCTCCCACCGGGCCGATCCTAAGACATGAATTTTTCCCCCTAGTACCAGCACTTGACTCTCTGCATCATGACTCTGTACTTCAGAAACCTCTGTCAGGTTTTCTTAAAAGCCTGTACCACTCAGCAAGCACACACATAACATACACCCACAGAGCTGGCCATTTACTTATTGACTTACTGTCTCTCTAGTAAACACACACATATGAAAAAGGACGATTAGGACAGGTGTCAAAATACAAAGAGCTAACTGTCTTTGAGTGGTAGGATTATGGATGTTGTACACTGTGTATTTCATGCTTGTTTTCTTTCCTCAGTATTACATCCCATATAGATGCAAATACTCTTTTTGGAAATATTATATGAGCGTATCTTTTACAGTCCGAAAAGATCAAAGAATTAAGGGATTTTCTTTGGGTAAAAGAAATATGATTGCTTTTCCCCATCTGCCCAATATGGCACCAACATACATGTTCTTGGTTGGGAAGGGAGACTAAGCTCCTGTCACCCCCGTGATCAGCCTGCCTTAGGACACGGAATTAATTCTGTTCTTGATTCTGCCTGGACCCAGAAAGAACTGCAAATGAAAGAACTCCCATCTCCCCCGATTGTTCCCTTTCCAATCCCTGACCAACAGCAGGAAAAATGTGCTGGGCAGCGAGAGGGGGCAGCAGGAGCCGCTTGACTCCATTGGGAGATGGAGCTTTGGAGTTTTCAGCAATTATTCTTGGGCCCCTGATGGAGGTGGAATGCCCTTGGCATTTCCCAGGATGACCCTTTGTGCTCTTGGTATCCAGACCTGCTCCTTAGTGAGGTGTGGAGGAAAAAAAAATAAAAACTACCCTTGTGCAGAGGTAACTGGTGGGAGCTGCTATGAATTCAGTGCCTGGCTTTCCAGGGGAGCTTGAAGCATCATGCGAGCCAGTGGGAGAAAAAAAAAAAAGCCAAGTGGATGAGAAGGGCGGAGAAAAAGGAGCCCAGATTCAGAGGTTCAGAAGCCTGTATATCTCAGTCATAACCAAGAGGCCAGCCTTTCTCTCTCACATCTCTGCTTTCTTATGAAGGAAACGTGAACACAGGTGTCCAGCACCTAGGTGTCAAGCATGTGCCTCAGTACCGTGGAATTTTCTAGAGCACAAGCTGTGGTCCCTCCCAAATGGCAAGAATATTACCTGCCCCATGTACCCTAAGTATTTAAGGGAATCATATGAGTGGAGAGTATAGTGGAAAATTATTTACCAGGAATGCCTAACACCTGGTCTGTTCAACATTAACATTTTCAGAAGTGAGGTATATTAACTTCAAAGGAACATGGCAATTGGGGGGAGGGGAGGCATTTTAGCACACTTCTGTTTCAATGCTTTAAAAATACATAAACAGGGACGCCTGGGTGGCTCAGTTGGTTAAGCGGCTGCCTTCGGCTCAGGTCATGATCCCAGCGTCCTGGGATCGAGTCCCACAACGGGCTCCTTGCTCGGCAGGGAGCCTGCTTCTCCCTCTGCCTCTGCCTGCCTCTCTGTCTGCCTGTGCTCACTCGCTCTCTCTCTCTCTAACAAATAAATAAATAAAATCTTAAAAAAAAAATACATAAACAATCATGAATTATGTATCATGAGTTGACCACTCTAATAAATCATTCTTCAACCATTTTAATGGTGGGATATTTTCAGCTAGGGGTGTTTGTTAAAACAAATCCTTTAGGGACGCATGGGTGGCTCAGTTGGTTAAGCAGCTGCCTTCGGCTCAGGTCATGATCCCAGCGTCCTAGGATTGAGTCCCACATCGGGCTCCTTACTCGGCGGGGAGCCTTCTTCTCCCTCTGCCTCTATCTACCACTCTGTCTGCCTGAGCTCGTGCTTTCTCTCTCTCTCTAAAAAATAAATAAATATTAAAAAAAAACAAATCCTTTAGAATAATCCCATTGTTTGGATGCTTCTGGGTTTGGACTCTTAGGAAAAATGATCTGTTGGCTCACTACCTCTCTAGATGTATTTATGCAGAGCTGCCCTTAGTCCACCTCTGCTTCACCTGTTTGAGTCCCCTGACTCCCCTTCTGTACTTTTCAAGGCCCACCTCAAAGAGTACCTTTTCCCTGATGCTTTCCCTAATGCTCCACCAAGATGGGAGGCAATAGCCTTCCCTAAACTGCCATAACAGTGGGGCTGTACCATTTATTAGGCTCTGCCTTGAATTATAGTTCATTCATATGCATGTCTTATCCTCCTCCTTGAGGACATGAACTGTCTCTCACTGATCATTATATGCCCAGGAGCAACTAGTACAGAACCTTGTACAGAATGAGTGACCGGAATCATGTAACATACGGAACATGCAGGGAAAGGCCTTAGAAAGCATTTGGACACCCTTTTTAGTTTTCTAAAGGAGAACCGAAGGCCAGTGAGGTAGATGTGCTTCACCAGAGTGCTTCACCAGAGTCAACCGCTAGTCCTTGCCAGACTCAGAACTAGAACGTGGGTCCCTTGACCTGTCATGCCTCTAGAGTACACACAATGATCATCCGACAGCTTGGACTGACTCAGAGTATCTTTGAGAAGTGGGAGGTATTAACCTTGGGTCCAAAGGCTCACTGGAAGGACCCGTACTCATCAGAGGGTGAAGGGACTATAATCAACCACAAGAACAGCTGCCTGGCCAAGAAGTGTCCCCATGTGCCAGGCACAGTGGTAGGCCCGTTACACGAGTTGCCTTGTTGTCATTGTCTGCTCAAAATGGCCACCCGATCTCAGAGAACTGACTTCTCTCCCTTTTTCCCTTCTAGGCTAATGGAGGTTGGCAGGATGCTACTACCCCTTCATCAGTGACCTCCCCTACAGAAGGCCCTGGCAGTGTTCACTCTGATACCTCCAACTGATCTCCCAGCAGTCGCATCCCGGCTGACCCTGTGCCCCAGTCGGGACAGGGCCAGGAGGGAGGGTTTCTCTCCCAACGCTGAAGCGGTCAGACTGGAGGTCGAAGCAATCAGCAAACACAATAAGAGTCTCCTTCTCTTCTCTTCTTTGGGATGCTATTTCAGCCAATCTGGACACTTCTTTATACTCTCTTCCCTTTTTTTCTGGGTAGAAGCCACCCTCCCTGCCTCCAGCTGTCAGCCTGGTGTCCGCCATCTTTCCTGTCCTCTCCCTCCTCTGTCCTAGACTCCCTGGGTCCCTGCCCTCTATGACATCACAGAAGGATATTTTCAACAATTAGAGGAATTTAAAGAGGAAAGAAAATAATAAATGTGTTTGTATGTTTTCATGCTGGTGGTTTGAGGAGCCAAATTTACCTCACTCGGATCCCCCGCTCCCTCTGTTAACAGGCAGCCCTTCTCTCGTTTCTCTTCTTACTCTCACTACCTCTTAGCAGGAATGTGCCACATTGTCCCACTCATTCCAGGCCCCCTGCCTCCTCTTGCTCTTCCCTCCCTGGGCTGGTTCTGCTTAGAACCCTTCCTCCTCTTCCTTCCCGGCCTCAGCTGTGCCCCGGGGACTGCCATAGCTGGGTTTCTAAAGGTGCCATGTTTTCTAGTCTCAGCTCCACTAGGATGATTCCCAGGCAGGAAGTCTAGCCTAAGGAGAGGACATAAGCAACAAGAAGGGCAGAATTCTTGGAGGCTTCCTCCTTCTCCTAACAGCCCTTTGTTTCAGAGGCACGGTCTTTGGAGACCACGCAACACCTAGTAAGCAGTGTCCAGAACCTACTGCAAAGCCAGATCTGAGTGGGCATGGTGATGAGTGAACCATTAAGGAGTAGAAAGTTCTTATCCTGCAGCCCCTCCACTAAACCTTCAACTAAACCTAACTAAACCTAAACACACACACACACGTCACACGCACACCCAGGCACATGTCAGCAATGCACAGCCTCACACATTCATTTTCTCCCAATCACTCATGTGCCACATGCAAAGACCCACATTAGCCACCAGCAGTTTGCCTTGTGAGCCCAGGAAAGGGAATTAGCAACTCTGAGTGAAGGTCACTGTGCAGAGACACAGTATGTGCCTGGGGCTTCTGGGACCTGTAGCCCCCAGTATGCCCACACACCAGAACGACATCCACAGGACTCGATCATAAGAGAGTCCAGGTTGGCCGCGTACGCCGTTCCTGTTCCTGCCACCTCTGGAGCGCTCAGGGAGCCGCACATAGTACTTACGATGTCTGTAATGGACTTGGGTCTATTCTGTTTTTTGGTTTTCTATGAGGACTGTTGCATTAATTATCCAAAGTGTAAACATGGCACCACATTCTTGTTCCGGAGGGGCTGGAGAAGATCACGGCTTAGGCAGATTTTGCTAGCTTCATTTGAAGATCTGGGAGCGATGGGTTTCGAAAGGGGGAGGTAATGTTTTGAGTGAAATTATCACGGTGACTTTCATTTCCTGGGAATGTCCGAGAGGAGAGTACCAGAAAGCTGTTCTGTAGTGTCACCTGAGCTTACCGTCTTCATAGCCGGCTGCCCCAGTGAAGGAGATGGTGGCTCTGTAACCCGACTCCGCTGGGAGGTGGTCAGATCTCTCTGTGCCTCATTTTGTTCATCTGTAAAATGAGGATTATGATGCCTGGCTTACCAAGAGGCTGGTGAGAGACTGAAGGAATTGGTTTCATTCATATCCCATCTGTAAATGGGAAGTCAGGGGAAGTGTCATCCCTGAGACAAATGGGTTCGTGCCATGGCGGGGCACCATAATGGTTTTCCTGTTCCAGCTTTGGTTTTCCATCAAGACCCTGCTGTCATTGCCGTGATAACAAAGAGAAGAAGGGGTATTACTGTTGCTTTTTTGTTTGTTTTGGTCGGTTTGGTTTCATAGACTAGATCTAAGCCTCCACACTAGAAAAATAGGACCTAGTTCTCTTAGTTTGTACTTGAATCCAGTACGTGGCCTTGTAAGTGCTTAGCCCCTGTCCCATCTACTCTGCTTGAGAGGCCTGTGGGTGAGAGAGAGGACGCTGAGGGGGAAGGGTGGCCCGCTAAGGAGGTCATGGAAATGGCACATGGCGCTACAGTAATGAACAGAAATTGCTCCTGTGTATATGCTGGGGAGAAGGGATACCTAAGAAACCAGAAGGTGTGTGAATTTGAAGGAAAGGCAAAAAGTAAGTCTTTCGCAAGACGGAATTATGCCTTGATGACAAAGAGCAGTGAAAAGACTGTGTCTACTGACCTGTGCCCCCCATCACAGCAGAGCTCAGTAGAGGGGCTTCCTGGCAGGATCCATCTTGTGACAACTCTGTAGTCGTAGAAGCAGTGGAGAACCTTGCTCAGTGTCAGGGTCACACAGGAGCACGGCTGGATCACATGCCTGACCACACAAAGTAGAGAAGAGACCCAGAACGGTTCTCTTGGCCACAGGAAGAAGGATTCCAGATTTGGGTTGAATGGTTGCCATTTTAAATTGATGAAGCAGATCAGAGCAGAGCTACATTTGCACAGACAGCTTCTCTCCCCGCAGGAGTTTGCACGGATTCTCACCTCGCCCAGCATCTTCCCTTTCCACTCAGACCTCTCTGCTCCAGTGTCCCACCACCCACCCGGACGCCCACCGTCACGTCCAACATGGCAGCCACCAGATCTCCCTGACAGTAAGCAAAGCCGTGGGAACTCTGGCAGCAGAAGGAAGGGGATGGAAAGAACGTGCCTCTGGAAATATAGCTCCCTGGGGATTCATATTCAGTCACTCCTACAGATACCAAAATGTACCCCAGGCCTCCTGCATTTTCTAATGGCAGTGGGAGCCCTCCGTTGGCAGCCGATTTCCCCTGAGTAATACTAGCCCTTGGGATTGCCCACCTTGTGACCCTCCATCTCATCCTCCTCTTCACCCCTGACTCTTCCTCTTGGCGTGGAACTGACGCCTGTGCAGTCCTGCCAAGAGGCACCTTCCTTACATTGACTTTCTTTCTTTTTTTTTTTTTTTTTTAATTTTGCTGTGGTGGTGGTTCTTTCTTTGTTGGTTGCCTTCTCTCACATACCTTCCCCCCGCACACCTTTTCCTTCTGAGTTCTATTTTTCTGCCCAGAAAAACCTGACTTCGATACCAAAAAAGATGAAACTACAGAAACTCAAATTTAAAAAAAACTTAAAAAAATACAAAAAAATACTCAATTCTTTCAGCTTTATTAACATTTTCCATTGTTTCTTGCGACTTGTGTCTCGTTCTTTGTAGTATTGATGATGAACATTTGATAATGAATGTTCTTGTATATTCAGATAAAGAAAAAAAAAACCAAAAAAGCGGTCTGAATTTAATAGTGTTTATAATAAAAATTTTAAAAATGACCCTCATAGCACGCAAAACAGGATGGGGGGGCTCCCCCTCTTCTTTCTGTGACAATACACATCATTCCTGCGTTCGTTTTTAACACCAAACTACCTACATGAATCATTTCCCCATTTTTCTTTTATTTTCTTGCATTTGTGAATTAGTTCAAGAATGCTAGAAAAGTGTCGAGTTGTGCACATTCATTTCCTGTTTCACAATGTTTAAAAGTGACGGTAATTCATTTTGTAAACTAAAAAAAAAAAAAAAAAGGTTGGGATAGTGAGCATAATAGGTACAACCTAACACGTTATGTTTATTAACTTTGAGACCCAGAAATAAATTCTTTTCTTTCTTTATTTCTGCTCTTTAAAATATAAAAAAAAAATTATGTTTTGTGTTACTTTGGGTTGTTTTATGGGGGGGGGGCCTTTTTTTTTAATAGCCAGGATTATGATCTTGCTGTTTTTCTTCCTTACGTAACGTACATGAGGTGATGTGAAAAGATGCCATTTGTAGAGTAGGTGGTTTCCTTGTACTTCCACTTCGCTCCAGAATTCAGTTGACTTCAGAGACAAAGATGAAGCCCGTGAGGATGGCCCATCACTCACCTGCATTTCCAGAGTGTGTGGCCGTTCCGCCGTCCCTGAGAAAAAAAACACAGGGGCCTGGGTTCTCCCTTTGGCCCGGGAGACCTTGGATACGGTAGGGAGAGACTTTTTGCCTTTGTTGACCGTGAATGTCGCGACGAAGTGCTTTCTTTTCTTCCTTCTTGTTTAATAGCAACATTCTGGGAGCCCTGTTACAACTAGAGAGGATTTTTTTTTTCTTCCAGAAGCATCCCACAGACGTTCTAATGCCACGGGGCACGGGCTCCGTAGACTAGATCCGGGAGGCTGTCCCTGGGGTCAGTCGGCCTGCTGAACCCTTGAGTCCCGATGTTGGATGAGGAGTTGAGAAACTGAGCCTGACTCGGGGCTCTCCTTTTAACGCTGCGAGGTGAAGTCTGAGACCTTGACAGCATACGACTTACTGCCCTCGGGCTGCTGAAAAGCCAGTGGTTTAACCAGCTTGATTTGGAATGTTTTTATTAGTCGTGGGAGAAAAGAAAGCAGTATTTTCTGGAAGAAAACTACCTTAAACATCTTTCATTAAAAAAAAAGATGGAAGTGTCCAGAAAGCACCTAGAACATAAGCAGGAGAAGTGAAGGCGAAGATGCAGGACTGTGGGACAGCGCGTCGCAGGTGTTTCTGCCCAGACCCCTGTTCGCCTGTTCCTGAGTCAACAAAACGATGACGAGCTTTTCCCATCACCTTCATGGTTTCAACACCCAGCTCAAAGCTTTCTGGAATCTTTTATTTTTTGTAAACTTTTTTCCCCCTTTTGTTAAAATGAATAAAACATTCAATGTTTTCCCCCCTTTTCTCTCTTATTACTTCCTTCTTTTTCCAATTATTTTGAAGTGCTTTCCTTCGGTTGTTGGTTTTATTCTCCCGCTCCCCTCCCCTGTTCTTATTACTCAGAGTATAAACCTGCAAAGTTCTGCTCTGTTTTGGTTTTGAAAGTTTAAGCTTTTCTGCTTCTGTGAGAGCACAGGCTTCTGTCCCTTTTGATTCCAACTGAACTTTTGTGTTCTCTAATGATACTAACATGGTGTAGGTTTTGCAGTCTCCTAATTTGTACTGGTAATGCATATTCCAAATAAATAGTTTCTTTTGTTGCAAAAAATATACATATACTTGTATTTTGTGTAACTTTCTTCTCTTACGTGCTGGCAACCTTGGCTTCCCCCAAACTAGGGCTGCTGTTAGGGTGAATTAGGTTTAAACTGTGGCCCTAATCGTTTTAAAGCCTACCCACCAGGGCAGGGGGGGCGAGTGACCTCACGAGCTGCTGACCTCATCTATGAAGTCGGAAGGAAGAAAGGGAAGAAGGAGGGGATTTTTATGGGCAATTATTGGCAGACAGGGAGAGCACCCCATCTTGTGTTCTTGCCAATGACTGGCTGCCACCCACCAGGCACTGGTTAAAAAAAAAAAAATACCAGGGAGATTTTCCATAATAAATTCTAAGTTTTTAAGTCACAGCTGTTTGCCCAGTGCTTCCCCTTTCCTTCTCTTGTGTCCGCTGCGATCTGGTCATAAGGAAAATCCTGGCACCCAAGAGATGGTTCGGAGGAAGGACTCTGGTTTATGAATAATACCCCGTCGTCGCTTATCAGAGGTATGAGAGATGTTACTGGTATAGAGCCGTCCACCTCCCATGTGTCACATCGACCATCCCATGAAAGCCTCTTCCCCATTCTTTGCACTCATACTGTGCCCCTGACCTTTGGGTTCATGGCGTGTCACAGCGTTTGCTGTCCCAGCCATGAACACCGTCTTCCCATCCATGCGCAGGATGGAGCTGAGCTGACGTTTGACATGTCACCCCTCCCGGGACATCACATGGGCTCTTTTCTCGTTTCCACGCCCTAAGTCTCCAGAGCCCCAGTGAGGCAGGCATGTATTGATGTATTGGATGAATTAATCACTCATCCTCTCATCCCAGTGGTGATTCTAATCAATAGAAAATAGATCAAAGGGCTGGAGAGTCAACGAGGATCAAATGATCATTGTTATTGGTGGACAAGCGAAGAGCCCAATCGCGTCCCTGGCACGAGGCTGTCTGCCCCTGTCGACTTGGAGAACATCGCCAGCAGCCAAAGTGGAGGTCCCGCCTTCCTTCTTCAAGTCTGAACATTGAAACGCACTTGTGGGAAGTGTGTGCGTGCCTGCAGGCTCGGATTATTTCCTTTTCCAGTTGCACGAAAAACTGCGGAGCCGACCCTTCCCCCCACTTTACTACTCGGAGTGATACTAAACTGTTGAACAAGTAGATCAAACTCGGGTGATGCCTCACATTCAATACAGTCTCTTTCTCACTTAGGTAATAGGCTCAGGCCAGCGTTCCCGGTCAGGGTGCCTCTTCTCAGTGCCGGAACCCAGCCCCTGCTCTGTGGCTCCCGCCTGTAGCTGGCGGAAGGGAAAGCAGGAAGCGGGCTCACCGCCTCTCAAAGCCTTTGACCGAGACCTCCTTCCCCCGCATTTTCTTACTTGCAAGGGGTCGGGGGTAGGGCTGGGAGGAAGGACAAGTGGTCCTTGACTAGCCAGCCACTTCCTGGCAATAATGCCGCACCCCAGCTTTTGGGGCAGTTGGTCATCTGTGTCAACAGCCGGTGACCAAACGGATAAATGAGCGCCAAAGACAACCCCCGCCTGCTTATTTCAGCGCACAAGGCGCGCTCCCAGTAAGGACATTCCCAGTCAACCTCCCAGAACTGGTTACTCTTCAGTAGGGAAGACAATCTGTTCCCACCTTCGGGAGGAGGCCCCTGTGTCCGTTGCTGGCTGGAAGGGTCAAGGCTGGTGGCCAGGAGTCACTTTGAAGACTACAGGTCTGAAGCCTTAAAATCACAAAATCTGAAAAGCCCACTGCCCTCTGCCTGCCCACCCCCTGCCCCACTGACTTCTGCGTCCTTATCCTCATAGACTTCTGCCACTTGCCCAATTAAAAAAAAAAAAAAAGGACATGCAGCAAAATGTCAATGTTCTGAGCCCCGTTTGTTGTCCACAAGGCAGCTTCTGGAAACATGTGGCATAGGGAGGGCCTCCAGATCAGTATTAAGAAATGATGCAGGGGCACCTGGGTGGCTCAGTTGGTTAAGCAACTGCCTTTGGCTCAGGTCATGATCCCGGGGTCCCGGGATCAAGTCCCATGTCAGGCTCCCTCTGACCCTCTGCCCTCTCATGCTCTCTCTCTCACTCTCTCAAATAAATAAATAAATAAAATCTTAAAAAAAAAAAAAAAGAAAGAAAGGAAGGAAGGAAGGAAGAAAGAAATGATGCAGTGTGTCCGGGAGGGTATTTTAGCCTGGATCTCGGGACTGGAGGGCTGGCGTGAGGAATGAGGCCCTGCTTTGGGGGCTCCGTTCTCATGCCTTGCATTAAAGCTACGAGAACATACAGAGACAGCGGAGGGGTTCCTGTGAGAGGCAGTCTCTGGCTCCTAGCCTTGGGAGGACTTCCGAGCCCACTCTACCCAGTGTGGGTGTGGATGAAGACTTGCTGTTAAGGCTTGTGACAGCGACAGTGTCCAGGGCCACAAGCTTTGGAGCACTGCTGTCTTCGTGTATCCTCCTTGGACCCAGGCAAAATATAGCTTAGCTTGAGCTCCCGAGTGCCCCTGGGTAGAGAAGGGGGCTTCAGGCAGTAACATCCACGTTACACTGTACCCCAGGCAGAACTCGCTCTCTCCCACGGTATTCAGCCACACCGCCCGGGGTAACTCACCAGAGCCATTGATGAGCACCTCCCGAAAGCGTCACAGGCACGGGGTACACTGCAAGTATGCCACAGGACATTTGAATATAAACCTCCCGTTGGTACGTATCCAGGGAGAAATTAAAGTTCAACATAAAATTCTCCTCTCTTATAAGTTAAAATTCAAATGCTAGCCCACAGCTCTGCCTTCCCAGACCTCCTCCTGTGTCAGCCAGGAGTCAGCCCGCACTAGCGTGGAGACCTCCCTTCCACAAGAAGCGACAGTCCATAGGAACGCCTGTCACGGTTCGGGTCCCTCCAAAGTGCCCTTAATCCAACCTTGCCTCTCTCTAGGACCCCGCTTTTTCTGAAAAGTCACCTTCGGAGGCATAGGGACGAGTGATAGCTCCTCGGTAGCCTGCCCCGCAGGACTGAGAAAACACAAGCGAAGCCCAAGCGTCTAGTTCAAGCACCCCAGAACCCAGGTCATAGTATCACATGGTGATCGCTAATGAACGGCCACCCCAGAAACGTGAGTGTTCACAGAGGATGCAGGAAAAGGCAGCAAACACATGACAGAATGAGAAGAAAACCTATAGCTCAGTCTTTCCAATGCCGGTTGATGGGTAATCATCTGGAGTGTTGAGAAAAAGCCACCATCAAGAGGTTAATTTAGCACGCTGCTCCCTGTGTCCTGGGGGAAACAATCCAATCTCGGCATTCTGTCTCCTCTCTCAGAGAATGACCTTTGAAATATTCATGTCTTTGTGAAAAATTCAAAAATGGAAAATGGGCGCCCTCCGGTCCACAGGGGCTCCCTTCTTCCCCGTGCTATTCATAGACCTACTGAAGATGTGTCTCCACTTCTACTTCCTGTAACCCCCTGTGTTCCTAGTCCCAGCTGTGTGGATCCCTGTAGCACTGTGACTTCTGCTCTTCCTTCTCTGGACGTTCCCCAGCTCAGGGCGCCTTCCTTCATCTCGGCTGAGCCAACATCCAGCGGCTGGATGCAGGCTAAGGTCTACCCATCACTGCTCCCCACTAACCTCGCCTGCCCATCCCGAGATCTCTTGGAGGTTTGCCCTAGTGTTTCTCTCCCATTTCCTGCAAATCCCTGTAAAGCAGAGCCGGTAAAGTTAAAAGTGTCTGCCCTGCGCTTTCCCCGGTGACATCCCTTCGCTGCCTTACGGAGGGCTCACTCGCTTTGCTGTTCACCCCAGACATTTGTTTCTTTGTGTTCGTTTTCTAATTCTATTCTGAAAAGGCTTTCAGAAATTCTGGGTCTAAGGCTTCCATTGTTCAGACAGATTCTGCTCAGCTCTAATTCCTTGAGTTGAGTCCCTCCAAGCGGTGTCTTCCCATCACCCACATTCAGCCACTGTTTTCCCAACAGCCTCTGCTGCTGTGGTGTGTTCCCACCCCCTGCCCTCCTTTAGAGCACTCTCTGGCCCACCCTCAGCACAGGACGTGTCAGAGCCTCTACACACAGTAGCTGCAATGCTGAAATTCACTAATTGTTCTTGAAGCATTTAACACGGCCTTCTTGACTTTCCCCTTCAGATGCGTCCCCATTTCCTCTTATCATCTAGTGAAACCTTTAAAGTCATCCACGGGGACATCTCAGATTGCTTCCCGTACTGGCTTCCCATCTGCCCCTTTCTGGGCCCTTCCTGGATCCTTTGTTATGAGGAATACATAGAGTTTGCTCACTGAGACCTTAAAAGTTCAACTACAGGGCGCCTGGGTGGCTCAGTGGGTTAAAGCCTCTGCCTTCGGCTCAGGTCGTGATCCCTGGGATCGAGCCCCGCACCGGGCTCTCTGCTCAGTGGGGAGCCTGCTTCCTCCTCTCTCTCTGCCTGCCTCTCTGCCTGTGATCTCTGTCTGTCAAATAAATAAATAAAATCTTTAAAAAAAAAAGTTCAGCTACAGAGACTCGAGTGCTAGCTTCACTACTGCCAGATTCATTCTGAAGCTACGTGAGAGGATTCTCCTCACTGACCGATTCTGCAACATTCCCACACCAACGAGGGCCCCTACGGTGCAGTTCCATTCTGACGCTAACTTCCCAGGGACAGCGTCAGCCTCCACAGGTGTGAAGGCTCAAGCCCGCCCTCAGCTCGGACGCCAGGTGCAGGTAACTAGTCACCCGTGCTTCTGGCTGAGCGGCCATAAATTGAAATTTTCCACAAGCCTCATCCCTGGGTTGGTAATTTGCTAAAACGACACACAGATCTCAGGAAGCCACTTGAAACTTACATTTACTGGTTTATTACAAAAGATATAAACGAACATCCAGATGAAGAGACACATGGGATGAAGCCCAAATGGGTCTTGGGTGTGGCCCCTCTGGCCCTGTGGGGTTGGGGTCTGCCGTCTTCCTGGCACATGAATGCATTGGCCAACCCGGAGACTCCCCACACCCTCTGGCTTAGGGGCCTCGGGGTGACTGTTGGATCATCAGCTGTTGGTGATTAACTCAATCTCGCTGCCCTCCCTGGAGGCTGGGATGTGGGGCTGAAAGGTTCGAGTTTCTAATCAAGGCTTGGTCTTTTCCTGGATTGGCCTCCATCCTGGCCTCCAACCCCCTAGAAATCTGGGGCCCACAAACGAAAGATGCTCCATCACCTTTCTCACTCAGGAATTTCCAAAGGTTTTAGGAGCCCTATGCCGGGATCCAGGAACAAAGAACAAATACATTTCCCATTACACTGACCAGCTATGTGACCTTGGAGAATTGCTTAATCTCTCCATGCTTCAGTTTCCTTCTCTATAAAATGGAGATAATTAATACCTATCTCACAGTGTCGTCAGGAGGATTAAATGAGTTACTACTTAGAACAATGCCTGGCTAGCATGGACTAGTGCTACAAATGTACTTTTCATAACAGTTAGGATGTCGTCTTTTCCCCCTCGTTCCACTGTAAAGAACTGTGTTATGTAGACTTTCTTTTTCTTTTTTTTCTTTTTGATATCCGTCTAGCCAGGATGCTAAGATCCCACACTTCCCAAGGAAAGTCACCTCCTTGGCTCAGCCAGCATGTCTTACACTGTTTCCCCATCACTTCTCCAAGGTTCCTACCTTAAGAGAAGTTAGGATTCTTGAAAGCAGTCACACACCTGAGGTTTAGAAGTAGATAAGCTGAGTCGACCTTGAACAGATCTGTGAAGTCGCTGAAGTCTATCATTATCCAGGCCACATGCTTTCTTTAAATTCTCATTCTCTCCTCGAGTTCCTTTCTAGACTTCTCACAACCAAGGACATATCAGCTTAGGAGGAAAGGATGAGATGTGCCTCTAATGTCTTACTTGAGTTGCTCTAACACAGGTGACCCTCTCTGCCAGCCTTCTAGCTCCATCTAACTTTCATTGAAGGCTGGAGGTTTCCAGCCACTTCTTCAGTACCCACAGCAGGCACTGAACGGGAATCAGGAAGTATACCACAAGATGACCATGGTTTACACCGATTACGGTGTATTTAAAAGTTACTAAGAGAGTAGATTCTAAAAGTTCTCATCACAAGGAAAAAATCATTCCCCCCCTCTTTTTTTTTTGTATCTATGAGATGATGCATGTTAACTAAACATATTGTGAAAATCATTTCACAATATGTATAAGCCAAGTCATTACACTGTTATGCCTTAAAATTATATCTCCATAAAACTAAAAAAAGAAAGGTGCCATTTTTATGAAAGGCCCAAGAATTGCCAAGTTGCATTGGAAAGACAGGCCTCTGGGCAACTCTCAGAGAAGGGGGCCGACCTCCCAGGTCCTACCTCAAATTGAAGACAAAGGCCTGTCTGTGTAGGCCTGGCCTGAATCAGCCTCCAGGCATTTCCAGAGGACAGGCCAGTGAGCAGAGAGCCCTGGAAGGCCGTGATTTCCTGCATGTCCACGGAGCCTGGAAGCTCAGATGGGGCCTTCTGCACCTTGTTCCAGAGAACAAAAGACCATGACTTGGGAATCACATTAACCCTTTGCCCCCCCCACCCAAGCTCATCCTGGTCACATCTCTGCCTCTTGAGCTTCAGTGACATAAGCCCAGCTCTCGCAGTGCTAGGTCCACAGTCCTATCTCTCCACATATTACCGCTTTATTCATCACAATTCCGTCCCTGGGACTTGCCGTTCGTGGCCAGCACCTCCTTTCTGCTAACAGCAGGACTTCTGTGGGGGATTCTGCAAGTCCCCGGGGCTTCTCTCCCGGGGGGCTGGTTACTGCTTAGGGCATCAAGGACACTTGTCAGACAGGCAGCCATCTGCGTGAGCATCTTCGTGTATCTGCAGCGAGTGCACATTCCCTGACCACCTTCTACGTGCCTGGTGCTGCTCTGTCCCTCACGAGGATCTTGACCCCTGGTGGGACAACACTGGGAAGACTTTTTCAGTAAGGCAAACGATTAAATGAAAACGACCCAAATCTCCAGGCCCTTATTGATGAATACGGCCTGTGTTCATCAATTTACAAGCTTGGGCAAGAATTTAAAATTATGATGTCCAGTAACAAAGCCCCAACCCACGGAAAATGGAATTAGGCTGTGCTTATGGGAACAGATGTGGATTAAAATGAAAACATGCTTGCGATCGGGTGACTCCAAGCAACCAATCCCATCACGGGGAGGAACAATAGCAGCTCAAGAAGCTGGGGAGGAACCATATGAACCAATTATTTTAAATCATCTAGCTTCCAGGAGAGGCACAAGGATGCTGGGGAGGAATCCCTAAGACCAAGAAGCACTGACGATGCTGATTTAAAGGCTTCCCAAGCCTGGAATGTAGTTACTCTCCCTTCCTCCAGTCAGACAGGAATTGAAGTCCATTCAACTCAACCAATACCTCTTGGCAGCCGAGTGTGGGGCAGACACCAGTGAACAAGAGCACTAAGATCAGTTCGCAATTGCTTTCTTTAAAAAAAAAAAAAAAGGTATATGTGAAGTTAGGTTGCTCTGGAGAAGTAAAGAAACGTTAGAATGATGGGAAAGAAATACTCTGACTTTGGAGGGTCTTCCTTGATCTTTCGTCCTTTTTCCTACAAGTTCAAATAAGAAGCATTGGCCCTTGCCTGTGGTCTTCTAACAGCACCCCCAGAACTCCAGGCTTATTCCCTTCTTTCAGGCTTGTCGCAAACTTTGCTTCTGATGTCACGACGTCAGCCACCGTGGATGCTGACCCAGGCCACAGTCCTAGACCCACTCACACACTCATTCTTTGAGCAGCTGTCGGTCTTCTTCTCTGAAGCCTTTCCTGCTTCCTGGCCTCCTCTGTTCCTCCAACCCACCCCTCCCCCCCGGCCCCTGCCCGTGAGTCCTTGGTTGACCTTGAATTGTTACTAAATATCTTCTCTCCCCACATAAACAGTGAGAACTTAGGGCGATCTCTCACACAGAGAGGGAGCCACCCTGTCCTACAGCCAGCAGGTGCTCGGACCCCGAGGAGCAGAAGGGAGGAAAGACGGGAAGGAGAAGGGGTGGAGAGAGGAAACGGGGAAGGACTCAGGAAAGTAAAGGGAAGAGAGAAGGGGTAGGAAGAGATAGCAGGGACAGAGAAGGGAGAGAAAGGAAGGAGGGAAAAGGAGAAAGAAGTCAGAAAGAGGGAGAGGACCAATCGGAAACAGAGAGAGGAGAGGGCAGGGCGGGTGGGAGGAGCCGTTCCACTAAGACATGAAAGACGTGTCCCATCCTTCTCCCCTGAAGTGAGACCCCGGCACTGGGGAAGGAAGAAGTCAAAACAGGCAGCTCAAGGAGAAACAAAGTCTCAAAGACAGTATGGAGCAGGTGGGAAGGCAAACTTGCAAGGCATGAGCTCACGCTTTTATTTAAGTGAGCTCTGCGTGGCCACACTTGTGAATGTCACAGCTGTGACTTCGATATTTAAAGAACCCTGATTATTTTTCAGCTCTAACCGGACTGGCATTGGCTTGGACACATGCTTCTTTGCGGCCATCCATGCAAGCATTCTTTCACTCACCAAGGCTGGGATGCACACTCGCCCCCCTGTCCTGTGTCAGGGTCTGGTCTAGGAATGGGGACCCAACAGTGACCAAAACACCCTGTGCTTGGGTCCCCGTGGGAGGGGCGAGAGACAGGAAAGAAAGTAAGTGAGCAGGTGGCATGTTAGGTGGTGATGTGCTGGGGGAAAGGAAGAAAGGACCAAAGTGCTCCTGTGAGTCAGGACAGAGTGGCCGAAGGAGGGGGGGGAGGAGACCATTAAAGTATCTGAAAAGGCTGTTCCAGGCAGGGGAACAGCCCTGGCAAAGGCCCTGAGGCAGGAGCACATCCGGTCGGTTTGAGGAACTGCAAGGAGCCCAAGGTGGCTGAGTCGGGGAGGAAAGAGACTATGAGGGGATGGGGTCTGAAAATGATGGTGTAAGGAGGACAGAACAGAGTCTCCTGTGGGGCCGGCTAAGAGCTTTGGCTGTTCCTGTGAGTGAGCCTGGCCGCCTCAGAGGCTTTGGGGCAGTGGATGGCGCCGTGTGACATAGCACGTATGTTGCCGTAGGACGCTGGCGGCAGGGATGGGGACAGACCCCAGTTTGAACCCAGGGAGGCTGGTCAGAAGACAGTGGCACTACTGGGGCCGGGAGGAGGCAGTGGCTTGGACCCACAGAAAACCCCAATGTAAGGAAAGCGTGTTTGTCTTCGCCGGGACCCGCCCCCAGCCACATGCTTTCTTCTGCCTGGAATGACTTTCTCCCTGCTGCACACTTTCCCACCCTTCAAGGCTCGGCGCCGATGTCACCCACTTCCCCGGAGTCCCCGAGGATGACGGCGCACAGCACTCTGCGTGCCGCTCTCGGAGCCTGGAGCCCATCCTGTTGCAAGCGCGCCTTTACCTCTGCCTCCTCCTAGACGGAAGACGCCTCCATGTCGGCCAGTCGACACACACTGATACCCGGTGGGCATAAAAGGCAAACAGGGCGGTATCCCAATCCCAGCGGAGTACAGGGAAACAGCTACTCCCACGTGCACCACGCGGTCGGCTTCACGTCCACAAGCGAATCGGTGAACAAGCTGACCGGAAGCCAAACCACCAGGACTGGCGACGTGGAGTCCTTACTTGCGATGCTGTCGTGAGGCAGGTTCTCATGGGCTGCTCCCGCGCTGCCCCCGGCTGTCTCCCCGGGGCTCGGCCCCACCAGGATACCTGCCTGCAGATGCTCCGGTGCCGAGAGCAGGATCCTGTCAGAGACCAGGAGAGTCCACGGAAGATTCCAGAAGGGGGGCAGTGCAAGATGATTATAAGTAGCTGTGAATGTATTTATTTTTTTCCTGTAATGCTCATTGTGGATGCAAAGCTGTCTCCCTAGAGTCTCTCGGTGACATTTGTTACTTGGCTTTTCGGTCCTTCAACAGAAATTCTGTCCTTTTCACTAAATTGCTCCTTCTTTGCTAATGTTCTGTCTCCCCCAAGTCCCAGGCAGAGCATTTGACATTTGTTATTGGTAGAAGAGCATCATTTGCTGAGTGTGGGGGAAAAAAAATAAAAAAAAACTTTCCCCAAAGCGGGGATATGAATGATTACCTCAGATCTCCTCACTCTTTTTCTCTTCCCTTCAGACACAACAGCAACCCACAGCCATGCTGGGCCCTGGCGGGGGGCTGCCCTAATCAGTTTTAGGGACCTGTTGTAGTACCAACTGCAGACCTTTCAGGAGACAGTAAAGGATGATGGGTCATGGACTAAGAGGGTGGGGTGAGGGCTTCAGTGACATCACTTTCACAGAGGGTGACGTCATCCTGAAGCCCGGTCCTGCCCCTCCCATCAACGGACGTTTCTGAGAACCCACCGTGTGCCGGGCATTATTCTGGGTACTGAGGGCGACAAGCAGAAATGAAAATGCCTGGTCCTTTCTCTCGGGGTGCTGACAGGCCGGTGGGGGCGTCTAATACTGATCCGTTACTCAGACAGACAGGCGTAAATCTGCAACTTGGTACGTTCTGTGAATAAAAGACGTGTGACCCTATGAGAGTCTACACCGAAGAAAACTAAATTGGCCAAGGGGGTCAAGCATGCCTTCTTGAGAATTACCTCTCGGGCGGGCTGCAATCTGAAAGATCAGTTGAATAATGATGGGTGAGGAGAGAGAGTTCTAGGCCGGAGTGACATTAGGTACAAAGGTTGTCTCAGAGCCGGGGAGCTGGCCGGTACCATGCCTGAAACACAGGCTAGAGGGAGCAAGGAGAGGTACACAAGGAGGACCACATGGGACCTGGGTGCTGCAGCCATCCAACACCTTGTCCCTTCTCCAGAGTCCCACCAACAGCCTCTCCAGGAGCAATGCAGGCTCTGACGGAGGGGGAGCTCCTTCTTTGGCCTTTCCAACATTGACCTGTTGAGGAGCAACTCTGTGCCGAAATGTAGGGGTAGGAAGAGAAATAATTTCCATCCTCGCCCCCCAGATCACAGTCCGGGAAGGCGTAGATGTAGACACAGGACCCTTCCTTGCAGTAGGGTCTGTGGGATTAACAAACTGCGCTGAACTGCGGGATCAAGTTGGCTCGAGGGTGGTGAGTTGTGGAGGGTGGGAAATACTTGTAAGAGGAGGAAAGATGTGGGTCACTGCCCTTGGCAGGAGGAGGCTTGGCACCACTCCTGCTCCGCCATGAGCACCAGGACCTGCCAGGTTCCCCCTTCTCTCTCCTCTCCCAGCCCCCAGCCCTTCAGCCTCCAGTGCCATTGGGTGTAAATCTTTCTGGGAGACTTGTTTCTCCTTGTGGTCATACAGGACCGGGCTACTAAACCTGCCTGCAGGGTGAATTACGAGCCGGTCTCTGGAGCCCCAGCCTCTGTCGCCCGCAGAATGAATTGTGGTGCTCCTGGCTGCTGGGCTTTTTATTTATTTATTTGTTTGCTTTAGCATATTTTAATCTGATCATTAAATTGCAATCTGCCACCATCCCCAACCCCGGCCATCTTCGGATGGAACAGATTTTTCATAGGTAATGATACCTATAAACTTCGGGTTGGCAGCCACTGGAGCAAAGTAGGGGAGGGCAAGGGAAAGGGTCGCAGAAACATGGCCCCTGGCTTGGCCTTGGTCGCGATGCTGTTGCCCTGGGCTCAGCCCTACCTCTCCCAGGGACAGCTAGAGTCGCTGCGTTCTCCTGGGCAGCACCTGGGGCCTTTCCTAGCTGAAGACACACGTGCTGAGAAGGCAGAGGTGAGCCTCCACACCTCATCCTTGCATGCATAAGATCATCCCTGCCCCATACTGTGCCAGGCAATAAAGGTGTCACCTAACCCGCCTTTATGGTGTTGGCGGGGGGGAGGGATCTGCACTGATAAATCAAAGGCACAGAGGATGCCAGATGGTGCCGTGGAGCGCACGTCCCCGAGGTCATCTGTCTGATCTCATGCTGCTCCACCCCGGAGGGACTGCCCTCTGACGGCAGGGCCATGACCCTGGAGAGGGTGACAGCCATCATGGGTATAACGTTGGCACCGCCGATTTGTCTAGCATTTTATATGCTGTGCTGACACATTCCTTTGGGGCCTCACAAGAGTCCCGGGAGGGCGACAGTGCAGGTGTTAGGAGTCCCATCTTAAAACTGAGAGCAGGGGCGGCGGAGTGAGTGGCCAGGGTAGCCCTGGTTCCTAGGGGGCTCCCCAGCAATATTTACTGCGTGAATGAATGGCTTCCTACTGCCCCGAAGCCGTCTCAGAGGTGTGTCTCCAGGTGCTTCTAGAACCATGTCCAGAAAGGGGGTCCGGACTAGATCCTAGGAGCCTACAGCTCCCGCCTGACCTGGCCGGGTAGGAAATCGCCACCAACCCCCATGCACAACTACCTCTTAGAGCACGCCAGAGGGCTCAACATTGGAGAAGGCGCTTTGAAGGTGCGAAGGTAGAACAGACACGCGTCCCCACCTCCTGGTGGGGATGCCGGACCAGGCGGATTCTAAGGGTTCTGCACAAATTCCCTGCCCCAGTTTTCGCGACAACCAGGCGCAGATGCTATCCTCATGTCCATGCGACCATGTGACCATGTGAAGCACAGAGAGGCTGAGCAACTTCCCCAAGGGTCCCAAACTCCTAAGTGAAGAGGCCAGGTTGAACTTTGGCAGCATCTGCGCTGTCGACCGCGGGGCCACACCAGAACATAGTCTCAAAACCGCTCTCCCTGCCTATCATCCTGTCTCACCATCCTGGGTGGATGTGGGATGGGGAACTCAGGAGACGAAGGAGGGAAAAGAGAGCAGATGTCTTTGCTTCACCGACACCTTGGACCTTTTAAACAGACTCTCAAGCATGCAAGTCCCTGAACTTTCTGGAACTTCAGGAAGTGCCCTCGAGGCACAAACTCCCTCAATTTTTAGGAGAAAGAGGAGTCCCATCCGGAGACAAGACTCAAGACTTCAAGCCTCTAGTCCAAAAACCAGCCACCAGATGATGCCCCTTAAAAACCCACATTTTTTCATCGAGATTATAAAATGTATAAATACCGGATAAAGGGGCGCCTGGGTGGCTTAGTGGGTCAAGCCGCTGCCTTCGGCTCAGGTCATGATCTCGGGGTCCTGGAATCGAGCCCCACATCGGGCTCTCTGTATGGCAGGGAGCCTGCTTCCCTCTCTCTCTCTGCTGCCTCTCTGTCTACTTGTGATCTCTCTTTGTCAAATAAATAAAATCTTTTTAAAAAATAAAAAACAAATACCGGATAAATATTTCTATTCATTATTCCGTAACTGGCCTGACAGCTGGTTTGAGATCAGATTGCATCTTGGCGAGGAAGGTAAGTTTGTAAACCCGGGTAAAGTGGATTGCCTGACCACGCTGGTGGGCTAGCTGTTCCAGCTCCTATCACACAGCCTGTTATCCATGATTTCTCCGTATCATCCAGCCTTGGAGTCTCAGAGAGCACAAGAGGGTCATCAGATGCCAGAACCTTCTGTGACAACTCAGGGCAGCATCAGACAAACTGTGGCCCAAAGCTTTTGTGCCAGGGAGTCCTCTTTGAGTGACCTTCTCTACCGATAATCATACCTAGATTATGAGCTATCTAGAGATCTAACCCCGATCCTCACCTTAGAGCCATAGACCTTCCCTTACCCTAACTGGAACCGTGCACACGAACCCTCACCTGGCTCCAAGCGTGACCCGCAGAATAACTTTAACCCTGACCTAGATGCTAATTCAGCCGATGGCTAGTGTATCACTCATTGAGTAATTTAATATCTGTGCCCTTAATGTTCACAAATTAAACAAGATGACCGTGCTTTGAAGAACTGTTCCAAGGCCACACTTTTAAGAAATTAATCTAATTTGAAAATGAATAGGGACGCCTGGGTGGCTCAGTCAGTGAAGCCTCTGCCTTCAGCTCAGGTCATGATCCCAGGGTGCTGGGATGAGTCCCGCATCTGTCTCCTCAGGGAGCCGGCTTCCTTAGGAAATCCTTAGGAAAATAAATAAATTGCATGACGTCTGAGATTTGAAAGGGGCCTCAGCAATCCCAAGGCCTATTTCTTCTCTTTTCTACCCAGACACAACCCTGTGCCTTCCAGTTCGTGGGCTCTGGCCACTGAACTAGTGGCTGCCGATGCTTTTCAACAAGAGAGAAACTTCTATTGAGCATCGGGGTTTCTGAGAACTCCGCTAGGGTGACTGCCTTGAAGACAAGGAGAACAGCATTCAGGGAAGAGTGGGGATTCGGAAGTTTAGGAGACCACACGGCCCGGGGAGCCCTCCATTTAAAAGCTTCGTCTCGCTGCTTCGGAGCTGGGAGATCTTGAGCGAGTTGTTCAACCTCTCTGAGCCTTCTGAGCCTTTTGCTTCACTGTAAAGCAGGGATCTTGGGTTCGCCGGGATTAACGAGACCCTACAGTCAAAGGGCCAGTGCGTGCATGACACACAGCAGGGATTTCATCCACCCGACTGCCCTTGGGCCCTTGTGGCTCGCGACATCTGACATCACACCCAGGACAGGCCACGAGATTGGGCTACGCCGAGTCTATCTCAGAGACCATGCAGAAAAGAAAAAAAAAAAAAAATTGCCTTGCTGGGGACAAAGTGGGCCCACAGTGGCCGGGAGAGGGCTTACTATATGTGTGATGCAGAGCATCCCATCCTGAATGTGGCCTGAAATCTGTCCCCTCTCCCTGTCCCACCTCACCTTGCCCGTTCGCTCTGATCATGCGGGAAGCATTTTGCAGAAAGAATAATAAGCAAGCCCAGCCTCGGCCAGATACCTGGAAGGAAGGAAAGGGGGGAGGAGCCAAGCTGGGTTTCAGTCACCGCTCACCAACTGCTCCATATCCCCTGTGGAGTTCTTGTCAATGATTATTCAATCTCAGGCCTGACCTTTCTATTCTAAATAACACTGCGATATCAGTGCGGCCCAGCCCGCAGCTTTTGCAAGAAATTAACTGTATCTGGCTCTCACAGGAGACCCCAGAAATCCCCTCAGTAACTAAGCCCAGGCTGGTTGACAGAAAAAAAGACCCAGCGTTAGCTTCTTCTCGTACGCGCCTCCTAATGCCCGTCTAAATATCACAGAGCCCCCAGCTGTTTAATTCTAATAAGCGCTCATCTATTCTCAAAACAGACAAATGTTAGGTCTCAGGTGGGCCCCCAGCATTTGTGCGGGAGGAAGAGAATCTGGAGAAAGGGAGGAGAGAGGAAGCTCGCAGCTAGCTTTCAGATCGCCAAGCCTGTCCCACAGACGCTTAAGAAGGCAACTGAAGGTGTCCCAGTTTTCAGGTCAACCAGAGCCAGAGCGGACTCGTGAGGGAGGCCGTGTTCACAGCCGGGGAACAGTCTGCACCGAGGGGTCTTTCCCTCCCTCGGTGGAGCCTCGGGTTCTAGAAGGGCTTTGAAGCCGGGAGACCAAGCTGATCTGCATCCAGGGTGGAAGCCTGGGGGGGCCAGCCTGAGCTCCACGGGTAAGGGTTCAAGCTTTTCCTGGGAAATATTCCTCTTCTGAGCTGACGCTTGGACCTGAGTCCCAGTGGTTACCCCGTGGGCAGGAACCCCAGCTGGGGTGTAAGAAAGTAGAGAGAGAGAAAGGCCTTGCACTCTGAAACCTAGCTGATCTGCCAACAACGTGGGAGAGGGATGCCTAGAGCCGAAGGAAGAACCCTATGACGTTCTGGCTTGGAGAATGTTTGGAAATGTCTGCAACTGGGTCACTGAGGATGAACTCTGTCCTGGGGTTCTTTGGCCCTTAGTGACTCCAGAGCGGCTGGGAGGCGATGAGAGGCCCTGTGGAAGGTCTGGGCTCGCATCAGAGGCCCTGGGCGTCGGTGGGCCTGGAACGCCTCCTCCCCCAGGTGACGATGGGTCCGGAGCAGGTGTGGCTCATGACGCAGGTAAATAAAGGTAAAGCAGGCTGGCAGTTTCAAGGGGGCTCCCAGGCACCGACAACGGGTGGTCTAGGTTTTCATGAACCGATCAAGAACATACTCCTACAGGTTTCGTGGCCTCTCATCTTCGGACGTCCTAGAGGGCCTACCTCATTGTAGGCAGGACGGATCTCAGCGGGAAGGTCAGGTTTGGAGACAGGAGATTCCCAGAGCCTCGCTGGCGCTGTCGGAATGTCTGCTGTTTTGTCATATCCATCCCGCTGGTGGCCCTGGCGGGTCTGGGAGCATGACTTCCGCTCTCAGAGTGGCAAAGGAGGCCAGGGGGCCTTTTGCTACTGCCCGTCTCAGACTCCCTGCATCTCGGGGCTGGAAGGAAGCTTCTCTCCAGCAGAATAAACCAGTCTCTCCTTGTGGCCCCCTGGATACCAGCCCCGATGAGAGCACAGACGAGGGGATTTTTATACTTGTCTGTCGGAAAAAACACATTAGACTTGAAGTTCCCCTTTAGAAGGACAGAGACCATAGCTGCGTCATCTCTGGGCGCTCCGTACCTAGCCAGGAGCGCACCGAAGCTGTTCTGCAAACACTGGAAAGCAAGTCACACACCAGCTCAGTTCGGCTCCGTATCTTGGGAAGTGTCAGGTGCCATAAAGGATCTGAAGAAGGCCTCGGAGCCTCTTCCTAGAGAAAAATGCCCGTCGGCACATACTTACAGGATGGTGCGAATGACTGCCGGGCTACAGGGGCTGTGGTGGAGCTCTGTTCTAGGGGCATCCTTCAGGGACGATCCCGCTGCCTGAGCCGGGACACTCCTGGAGGTGGGACTTCACTCCCTTCCCACGCGGGGACAGTGTCAATGGTCAGGGGCACCGTTTTCATACACTGCATAGCAACCTTCCTTTCTGGAATTCCACCCTCCTCCTCGCCCCCCGCTGAGCAACTTCAAGCAGGGAACGAGCTGGGAACTGGTATCCCAAGGGCCCTAATTCATCGCCCTGCCCGTAACAGCTTTGCCATTTGCAGACCCTTGTCCTGAGCTTCCTCAGTCTTCTTCTGCCTTGGCTGCTCTTTGCTCTGAGGGAGTGTGTCACTATCCGGATTCTGTCTTTGGCAAACCCCTATGAACACCCAAGAGGAGCCCTGGGTCCGCGGAGTTATTTCTCCCTTTGTTTCCAGACAATGGGCTTGCCTTGAAGCCGCTAAAGACCGCATTTGCTTTTTGGCAGCCCACTCATGCCATTGGCCCAGTAACGAGCTCTGCCTTGGGTCATGGCCCAGGGTGTTGTCCAGGTGCGCTGTTGATGAGCCCTGTCTCCCCACTGGGCCTGAGGGCAGCTTGCCGTCCACACCTAACTGCCATCCTTTTACATTAATCCTTATTAAAGGCCATCCTATTAGATTTGGTCCTTGAGTCCAGCCTGGTGAGACCTTTCTAGATTCTGATTTTGTCATCCAACATATGAGCTCATTACTCACGGGCAACGTGTTGACTATGGGACAGAGAGCTGCCATCTTGGATTATTTCTCCGACGGACCCTGGGCTCTGCACAGCACGTTACTTCCCTCTGCCCTCACTTCAGCTCTGAGAGGTGGACTGTCCGTACGAAAATGGGGGCTCCAGAGCAGTGAGCTTTTTCCTCAAAACCCTCTTCCACCACTAAACTCCCTTAAATAGAGGCTGAACACTCAGAATTTATATTAAATCCCATTCCATAAAGATTCCCAGGTATCACAGAGTGGGAGGAATAGAAAGACCTTTGAGAGAATTCAAACCATCCACCCCAACATATTGGTGAAAAAAATCTCAGTCCAGACACTGCACTCAAACGACATGGTATCTCGTCAGAGTTTATGCTGCCTGAGCTCTCTGGGAAGCAGATGCTGAGGTGAAGTTAGGACAGCAAAGTGTTTATCAGAGGATTACATCTGTGAAGGAAAAAGCAGAAGGACATGTGATTGGGCAGAGAAGAAGCAAGTAATGATGCAGACCCAACAACATCTTAGCCAACCCCATGGGGAGCTCTGGAACAAAGATCACCCTATGGATGAGCCTCACATGGGGCAGAAACGGGCCAACCGTGTACCATGGCTGTGCTCAGTCACTGTCTGTGTGGACCCTGAAGGATGTAACCTCCAGAGATGACCAGCCAACCCCCATCCTCAGAGCCGGGCAGTGAGCCCTTCCTTGAAGGGTTAGGTGAGCAAATGGCATACACATATGTCTGCCACATGACTCGAACTTGCTCTTATAGGTTCCCTATCTGTTCCAGAGGGATAGGATTTTGGTGACTTCATAATAATAGTAATGCTTATTTTTATTCCTTCTAAAGTAGGAGTATTATCTCAGTAGATAAAACATGACAAGTGCCAAAGAGGAAAAAAATATATATATATGTATATATGCCAATGACTTTTTATGAAAATATTGTACAGCGGGTACTTGGGCGAGCTCTTGGAAATGGCCTAAGGTGTCTCCAGAGTGGAGGTCAGTGAACTCAGGACAACCCCTCGAATTTCCATTAGTGAGCAGTTAGATGAAGCAATAAATAAATTATTATTAAGCACTTTGCAAATATAGTGTTATGCAAATGCTAAATAATCATAATAATATAGTAGTATGCTGATCTTGATAAACGGGTTGGCTTCTATGTCATTTAAAATGGACGGCGCAGCAATGTCTGTGAAGATGAATGAGGTCCAGGCTCACAGAGCTCAGTAATGAGCATGGGCTCTTCTGCTGGGGGGCTCAGGCCTCCTCGTGAGCGGCTGCCTTCTCCTCTGGCCTCTGTGGGACAATTAGCAGAGGAGAAGGATGCCGGCCAGCTTGGGGGTGGGGTGGGGTGGTAGGACAAGGCTCCTGTGCAGAGACAGGGAAGGTGGACTGTGGTGAGTGCTCGTGGATTTGCATTTCTGAGAAGTCAGGGCTCCTCTCCAGGAGGGATGGGGGCAGGGAATTAACAGTTATTGAGTGCTTCCTGTGACCCAGACACCGTGCTCAGTGCTCTGCTTATTATCTCATTTATCCTCCAGGCCAGCACATTAAGGTAATAGAGGAGTGGAATAAAGCAGAATGCATTACTGTTTTCTGAAGAAAAGCAGAAAGTCTGACCCCAGTGGTGGCGCTTCCTTTTTTGCATTCTGGCCAGCAGGAGCATCTGGAAGGTGGGGAGAGTCCCCCAGGGAATCGGAGAAAGCTTGACCCATTGCTTGGTCGCAGCCCCCAAACACTGGGGCTTCTCAGGGCACACATCTGTGCGCTCACAGAGTCACTTTCTCCTTTGAGGCTACACCCAGGGTAATTGTTGCTCCTGGCCCCTAGCTGTGGACCTGATGCCCCTGGGGCTGCAAACCACAGGGAGCCTCATTTGGACCTTTTCTGCCCCTTCCAAATGGGTAGCAGACCTTGATAAAGCCTTAGAGTGAGCCAAGTACTCATAAACACTGACTGGTTTATGTAGAGCCTCTCACTGAATTCTGAGAGGGGCCCGGTGGCTCAGGATTTATTGCCTCTAATGTCCTCCCCTTAAGTAAGGACATGAAAGGACGCCTGGGTGGCTCAGTGGGTTAAGCCGCTGCCTTCGGCTCGGGTCGTGATCCCGGAGTCCTGGGATCGAGTCCCGCATCGGGCTCTCTGCTCGGCAGGGAGCCTGCTTCTCCCCTCCCTCCCTCTCTGCCTGCCTCTCTGCCTACTTGTGTGATCTCTGTCTGTCAAATAAATAAATAAAATATTAAAAAAAAAAAAAAGTAAGGACATGAAGATTTGGGTAAGTAACTTGCCAATAGATGACCATTCAAGGGGGAAGAGATGAGTACCAGGTTAGTCAATGAAGTGGTGGTAATCTCGTTATCTTGGGTGAACTCAGAGGTCCTGATGCTTGGAGACTTGCTTCTTTTTGGTCCATCACTGGGCTATGTTCTTAATAATGATGAATTACCTTTTGTTTAATGTGTCAGATTTAGGGGCCATAAAAGTTGCTCAAGTGTTTGCTTTTTTTTTTTTTTTTAGAAATTGCTTCACCGAGTGTAAGTGACATGAAATAAACTGCACATAGTTGAAGTATATAATTTGGTTAGTCTTGACTAAGCTTCAGTGACGCCATCATGGCAAACAAGATGATGAACATACCCATCTCCTCCAAAGGTTTCCTTCTTCCAAATCCATCCCTCCCACCCCGCCTCTCCTAATGCCCTCCCCAGGCAACACTGATCTGTCTTCTGTCACTATTGTTCGTTTGCATCTTCTAGGGTTTTATACAAATGGAATCAAGCAGTATATGCTCTCTACTTTGGGTCTGGTTTCTTTCACTCCACGTAATTATTTTGAGATTCATCCAAGTGTTTTCTTTTCCTTTGTTTTATTTACAGAGGCTTAAAAACTTTGAATAATTTGTATGTACTTAATTTAATTTTAGCTTTAGATTCAGTCCAGAGTTCAAATTCCAGCTCTGTCCCTGTCTGTGTGCCAAGGGGCAAGCAAGTCTCTTAACCCCTCTAGGGCTCAGTTTTCTTGTCTGTGAAGTGGGTACAGCAAACCCACCACTGTGGAGCTCATGCAAGGGCTAGATCGGGTAGTACAGGTAAAGGGGTTAGCACAGGATATGTACATGCTAAGCACTTGCTTTTTCAATTCAAATAGAAGTTTTTAATTATAGAAATAATATTTTCATCCAAACCCCTTGACACCTCTTAGGTTTTCAATATCAAGTAAGAGGATAATAGCAGGCAAGAACTGCACCAAGTAGAAAACCAACTGTGACATGTAAATTAGCTCTTTTAATCTTCACAAGAAACCTGTGAAGTATGTGGGGACATTATCATGCCCACTTCAAGATGAGGAAACTGAGGGCGATAAGAGACGTGTTCATTTTCTATTCTCAGAGTTAGTAGGTGGCAGAATCAGAGTTTGAACAGAGGCAATCTGGCTCAAGACCCTGTATTATTTTTCATTATGATCTGGCTACCTTTCAGTCCACAGTAACAGCATCCCCTAACACTAAGGGTTCACTTTTTTTTTTTTAGATTTATTTATTTATTTTTGAGAAAGACAGCATGAGTAGGGGAGCAGAGGGAGAGGAAGCGAGACTCTCCAGCAGACTCCCCACTGAGCATGGAGCCCCACGTGGGGTTCCATCTCAGGACCCTGAGATCATGACCTGAGCTGATGCCAAAAGCCAGACACTGAGCCAGCCAGGCGCCCCTGAGGGTATTATTACATATTAACATATATTACACGCATATACTAGTATATTTACATATTAGAAAAAAAAGAAAACTAGATATGAAGACCCTAACAGTAACTAAATAAACACTGGAAAAATGGCTAATGGAAGAACAAAATGGTAGTCAGGACACCAGTTCTCATCAAGGAATACCAAACGCTTCTAGTGTATTTTAGGCATCTAGTTGTATTTTGAAATTGTGAATGCTGATCCACATCTGATTCTAGGTTTCCCTGCATGTGAGTCAAAGACAAGGAATCCATAAAGAAGAAACTATGGCAGCCAGAGCCAGTGCTGTCTTTACTGGAAATCCTGGAAAAACTATGGTGCGTTCCATGTTTGAGGCTCAGGTTTAATGCCAGCCCAGAGGGTAGCCCCATCACTGAGTGTGCAGTGTGGCTGCACAGTCCCAGCTGAGCAGAATGCACTCACCCCAAGTTTGGGGATGGGCTGTCAATGGAGAGCCCATTGGAATACTTGTGAATAGAGAAACTCAGTTATGTTCAGTACAGTAACAGGTATCCACTAAAGATCTGGAATCTGGTCTAATAGAAGGAGGGACATCTTAAGTGAGTACAGATGAATGTTTCTTATTTGTCTGATAGGCACAGAATCTCTGCTTTTGAGATATTCCTGTCTGGAGTAGGTGATAGAGAATGAAGGATATAAATATGCTAATTGCAGCATTAAGAAAGGACATATTTAGAAGGTAGAGTCAATGGACTGTGTGTGTACATGCAAGGAGGCATGAAGGAAAGATCAGAGTTCTGGCTTTGGGAACTGTGACCCACTCATGAACACAGAGAATTGAGATAAACACAGATTTTATAAAATCAGTGATGAGGGCAATTTTTGGCATCATGCATCTGAGGTGTAATAGGCACTCCAGGTAGACACTTGGAATGCATAGTTGTGTTTCTGGATCCTGAGCTCTGGTGTGAGGTCAAGGTTGAAGAGAGAGGTGTGTGCGTCCTCAACATTGAGGATGTACATGAAGCCGTAGGAGTGGATGAGGTCTCCCTGGGAGAGTGTGTGGAATGGAGACAGATGGTCAGCACAATGGTCATGAGAGTGAAAATACAGCTGACCAAATACTAGTATCAGAAGGCATATTAAAGTCATGGGAATGGACAATATATCATATAGATCTTTCCTACTGCCTAATTTTTCAAAACTTTTTTTCAGCATACACTATTTATTCTGTGCGAACAGATGCAAACTCTAATCTGTATCCTGTTGAACGGCAGGGAAAAGGCCCCTGAAGTGAACATAAAAGACTGCCCTGGGTGTAGTCCTTGACCTACCAGTTGGAGCAGAAGCCTGGGAAGAACTTCGGGTGGTGGATGATGGGCAGAGGAACAGAATAGCTACTTCGTGGCATTAAATACAAATCTGGCATGAACAACAGTGTCCTTCTAAAACTTAGTTTTGTTAAGGACGGAGAAAGTTAAGATACTGAACTAAAACGAAGGCTTGTTTTTGTGATGTTTTTTAACCGTGTGCTGTCCTCTTCCTACCTTAAACCCCTGCTTCACATGGGGTTTATTGCTTCTCTTCTCCACATGAAGTGCTAGGGGCACCAAGAGGAATGGTATTTGGTCCCTGCCCTTGGGAAGCAGAGGGGACACATTCTGGTAGTGTGTTGATGATCAGGACCATCTCATTGGTGTCATGCTTTGTATGTGTCAAAGAGCTGTCATCTACCTCAGATTGTTGGCGTTCTCCAACCTGTGGGTAAAGGAAGTAGGGCGGTGATTATTCTTATTATGCATCAGTAGCCGAGACGCAGAGGTGGAATGACTTGGGGAAGGGCAGTCAGTGGCTGAGATCCAGATCTTTTGGCCAAGAGTTCTTTCTGCTAAGGGGAACGTTTTCCCCCGCACTCTCATCCTGGGCACCTTGCCTTTGCAATTTCCTGGTTGTCTATTTTATCTCTTTCAGCTGACAAATGTGACAGGCCTTTGGGGAATACTGACTCAAGAATAACTTGCCTTTGGTCAAGTGCTAAATCCCATAGGTATAGGACAGACTTTGGAGGAGCCACCATCACTCTCCCTGCCCCTCCCAACCCCCACTGTTTGTCTGGAGGGAAGTATGCTTATCAGCTCTGTACGTACCAGGGAGCCGCTAGCAAAACCAAATTAGCTCAAACTGGCTGCCTTTCAGGTCAGCTAATTAAATTAGCTATTGTTGCATTACTGATAAGGACAGTTTGGAAAAGGAAAAAAGCCACTCATCCCAGCAGCCGTAACACTAACGCCAAGAAAATGTGTTAATGGGAACTCTGAAATGAAACCCCTCAGACTAGCAGCGGTACCTGGGGGTCCTTGGTAGTCTGTTCTCCTGGCCATCTGCTCTGAGCTCAGGACTCCCAGCCCTCTCTGGCTCTGGTGCTTGTGGGAACTGCCGGTACCCAGCTGCAGCCAGGGCAACCCTTCCCTTCTCCCCACTCTGTGAACCCATCCTCCCGGGAGTCTGGAGAGAAGTGAGGATTTTTCTGGGAGAGAACAGCTCACCCTTGCTTGCTAAAATTGAATCTTTCTATTGTATAAAAACCAGTTGATATTTGCAAAGAGCCAAGAAAAAGAAAGAAAGAAAGATAGACAGGAAGAAAGAAAGAAAGAGAGAGAGAGAGAAAGAAAGAAAGAGGAAGGAAGAAAGAAAGAGGAAGGAAGGGAGAAAGGGAGGGAGAGAGGGAGGGAGGAAGGAAGAGAGAGAAAGAGAGAAAGATGGGAGGGAGGAAGAGGGAGGAGAAAAATTCCTAAAAGACTACACTGATTACTTCCCTGTGTCTGCCCCTTGCTAACGGCCTCTCCACCATTCTGGCCAGTCTTGTTGAAGCTGTAATTAAATTGGCTGCTATCCTATGTAAGATTTACCCACATGGATCCACCCTACACCATTAGCCTCCATGCTGGGACTCCAGGTCTTGAGTAGAAAGACACAAGGTGAAAGTACCAAAAGCTCATTTGCTTCAGCAATGGTACTTGGAGGAGACCCGCCCCTAGACCGTGGAACCTCTCATCGCCACCAGCTTCCGCTGTCAGCCCCGCCCACCACGCTGCCCTGTTTCTGTCGCCTGCCAGGACTGATTATCTAGACTTCCTAAAGTTCTCTGAGCCAAATGATGTATTTCTGATTCATTCCTTTTCTGCTTCAAATAACCAGTCTGTTTTATGCAATCCAAATGATTTAAAGACCGTTGAGTCCAACCCCCCTTCTCTGACAGCTGAAGCTGAGGACCAGAGAGATTGAGTAATTTTCTCAAAATCACACAGATGGTAATTGGCAGATCCAATTGGCTAGAGCCCAGGCGTCCAAAGCCCTGAGCTCAGGCTGCCTGAATACAGGGCTCACTGCGCACCTTGTCAGAAAGTGAAGGCAACTCCTATTATCCCTGGAGAGCCTGGGAAGTTCTCATCACTTTCCCTCCTTTTCATGACTCCCTTCTCTTCTTCTTGTTGTTCTTTTTTCTTTTTAGGGGGTGTACTAAAAAGAATTAATTGGAATTCACATTCAATACAATTAAGCATTTTAAAGCATACAATTCAGGGTTATTTAGAAGACTCACGATGTTGTACAACATGCAGCTCTCCCGAGTCTCAAGACATTCTCATCATCCTGCAAAGACTCCCCATACTCACTAAGCAATCAACCCCGTACCTACAGTCCCTCTCACCTGCTAGCCTCTAATCCGCTTTCTGTCTCTGTGGATATGCCTATTACAGACATAGACTATTAAAGGTGTGCTTTTGTGTTTGGCTTCTTTCACTCAGCAATATGTTGAGGTCCATCTCTCTGATAGCCCATGTCCCTGCTTTGTTCATTTTCATGGCTGAATAATATTCTAGTGCATGGCTATACCACATTATGTTCATCCATTCACCGGCTGATGGGAATTTGAGTTACTTCCACCTTTTGGCTTTTATGAGAATGTTGCTATAACCATTTATGTGCAGGTAAGTTTCCGTGTCCATACATGTTTTCATTTCTCCTGGGTATATACCCAGAATGGAACCGCTGGGTCCTAGGGTAACTTTATGTTTCACTTTTGGAGATGCTGCCAGATTGTTTTCCATAACATATTCCTAATGGAGATCCTTATCTGACTGTGCCTTGCCTATGCCTTATCTTGCCTATGCCTTATCTTGCCTTTCCCTGTGCCCAGTTCAGGGGCTTGCATTTTGTCATTATCACAATGGAGGCAATGTTTAAAAGCTTAAAAGAAGTCACTGAAGAGAGAATGATGTCTTTGGAGAAAAATAAATGTCAATTTTGATGTGACAACATTATAAGGTGGGTGTGAAGTCTTAGGGGGAAAGGTGACACAGGTCTTCATCCTACAGAGAGGTGAACTTGGAGCTCTCAGGATAACAGAAAGGAAGGAGGAGGAAAAGTGGAAGGAAGAAGGGAGACACAAAAGGGAGTCTAGGAAGGAGCAGAAAGTGGAGTCCTGGGTACTGGGTGATGTGATTCCTCCCAACCTTGGCTGCCCAGAAGTCTCCTGCAAAACATACTATACTTTCAAATACTGGAAATGCATACTTTCTGTTGTGATGGTGGCTGCTAATTCTGAAGAAGGGGTTAAATTTTACATTGGACTTGTAGTGGTATAAGGCAGAAGCAGAATTCAAGGAGTCGCTCAGAGGCTGAGAGGCACAGACCACGATGAACAGCCCTCTCCCTGGCCACACCTCCCTTATGCCTGCCTTGAATTAGCAGAAATGTGGGGGAGGACATCAGCCTTATCCAAGCCCTGGGATTCCCCCAGATGGAACAGCGATGACTCTCTTTCCTTTTGATTTGGTAGATTGTGTTTCAGATTTTCCAAACCATGGGATAACATCCTCCTGTGAGAAAACGAGTGAAATATAAACCTATTATTACAACTGTCCATGCGTGAGTTCATACAGGCACAGTGTCTGCCTGTCACTTTAAGATATGGAATTTCTATAGATCAAGTTTAGTCTTAAGCCCTCAACACCAAGGGCTGGAGTACTTTCTACTGAACCAATGAACCTTATCATTGAGGAAGGCAGTGATATGGGGGAGGAAAACAGCTGAGCTTATTTTATAGGGCAGCCTGTAATTATAATTGGAAAAATAACATTTTGCTGTATATAAGATAAATACTGACTTAAATTTCAAGATTTATTTATTTTAGGGAGAGAGAAAGAGAGCACGAGCAGGTGGGGCAGAGGGAGAAGGAGAGAGAATCCTCAAACAGACTCTCCACTGAGTGCGAAGCCCGACACAGAGCTTCATCCCAAGACACTGAGATCACGACCAAGAGTCAGCCGCCCAACTGATTACGCCACCTAGGCACCCCCATACTTATTTTAAATTTAGAAGTACATTCTCCAAGTCCCCGTTTCTTTATCTGCTGACAAGAAAGTTTAACTGTTTCCTTTCCCTTAAGCTCTAGCATTTGAAGCTAACTGGGAAATTATAAACACTAGTGAACTCCATGGGAAATTAACAAGTTAGGCAATTGGGTATATTTACTGAGATAATCGATTTTAAAAAATCATCCAAGCACTTAAGATAAAGATAAAAGGAAAAAAAAATCCTCGCTAGAGAAGCTATTCTAAGAGACTGAACCCCCCAAATCAAGTTCTCCCTCTGTGCTCATTCTGAGACGTGCTCAGAGGAAGTTGAGGCCATCACTGCTCAGGGGTGGGGTGCTGATTCCATGCATAATATGTCCCTGAGAAGATGCTATCAGTGCCTCTGCCAAGAGTGTCCGTTCAATCAATTGTTATATTGGGAATCTGACAGAAAGAGGTAGCCTACCTCTGGGCAAATGAACAGCCTCACAGCACCCAGTAACGTGAATATAATTCTTGCTTTTATCTTCCTCGTATAAAATAATATGAAATCATTGCACAAAATGTAAAAGTGGGAAAATATTACAAATCTGTTACCCCAAGACGGTCATACTCATTTTCTGATATTCTTCTCTCTGTGCCCATATATATATTATAATTAATGTTTTGGCGATTCATCGATAGGTGGATTTTTTGCAAGAAGTGTGTCAGGCTGAGTTTGGACAACAAGTGAGTTCAGAAGTTAGAACGTTGGTTCTTTTCCCAACTTGGCTAGATGTTCTTTCTCTCCTCTTGATCCCATAGCCACCAAGTCAAATAGGGACACCATTCCTCCCCTCCTTAGGGACTAGGGATAAAGCTTCATGTCCCTGGGGTGTTATCTGCTATTTAGAGACAGGTACAGATTAAACTTTAGAAACATCAACTTTTGAAAAGACTATTTTTTAAAATATTTTCTCTTTAAGCGATCTTGACACCCAGGATTGCGTGTGCTCAAACTCACAACCCCATGATCAAGAATCACACACATCACAGACTGAGCCAGCTGTGTGCCCCCCAAATTATTTTTATTCTCTGAAAATACTTTTGTATTAAAGCCAGGTTCTATGTATACATAGACTCATTAAAAGAGAAGAGAGTTTAATAATGTTCCCTCTCAACCTTCATTGACCTATAGTAGGGTCAGGAGAGAAAATCCTTTATCAAGTGTCTTTAGATGGAGACATAAAAACGAGGTGCAGAGGAAAACCACTGGATTCAAATTAAGAGCCCATAGATTCAGGCTCTGTGTTTGCAGTGATCAGTGTTTCATCTGTAAAACATGGGCAATAATAATTTTCAAGGGTCGTTATGAGGATGAACAAGCTGATGTACAAGAAAGGGCTACACAAATGATCCACTTGTTTTCCTTAAGAAGAAATTATAAACAGTTACTCCACCAAACTCTGCCTAATATTTATCATGGAGAATTTTTTCCCCACATTACACAAATGAAAAAGTAACTTCCCTTTTTGATGACCAATGAGCCATTTCCTGCAACATCTAGGTCTGGGCCCTTTCTTTCTCCCCCTATTTTCAGCTGGTTAGCTGCTCATTGAGATCTTGCCAGAGGGTGGGCAAAAGACATAAAAATGGAAATCGGTCAATTTGACTCTTTGATAGCAGTCCTGATGAAAGATTTGTGGACAGAGGGTGTCGAAGTTGTGAGTTAAACTGGAATTTTGTCTTCTTACCAGGAAACTGCAGGAACCTACTGATTGTTTGGATGTTCTGGTGGTGACAGCTACTCCTCTTCTCTTGACTGAAGAAATGTCTTCCTCTACGTCGAAAGGGGTCTGTCTTCCAGAATGACACATACTGACTTTTGAAGGAGTGAGAGGATCCCCACTGGCCAGTCATAGCAGCCAGAACATCCGACTGGCAGATGCTGCAAATAGATGGCTGTTGCATCAACAGAATCCCAAAGCAATAATCACTCTTCTTTCTCTTCCCCACCAATCCAGGAATCAAATAATCACTTGTAACCATTTACTATGCACTGCCATATAATATAAAATGTGGTGAGTACCTAGCTATAGAAGACAACTTCTCCACCCTCAATAAAATTATAACAGATTAAGAAAGTGAGAATTGTGCATGCGAAAACACACTGGACCACATGCAGAGAAGACCATGAGCTCATTTAGAGCATCTGCCACGTGTTGGCCACTATGCAAGGTGCTGTACGTGTGTATTAGATTATCTAGTCCCCATCACATCCCTGAGAGGCATTCCTATCCTTAGTTTATGGATGATGAGCCTGGGAGTCAGAGACGTTTACTAACTTGTTCAAGGTCACATAGCAAGAAAAGCGTGGAGCCTATTTTCAAGTTCAGATGTGTCTAACTCCACAGTCTGTGCTCTGCTACTAACCCACTGCCACGGAGGGGAATCAGAGCTCAGAGACATCATCTGGGTGGATGGATCAGGACAAGATGCTTTAAAATGTCTCTCAGTAAAATACACTGATAAAGCTTACCAAGTCCATTAATTGGTTTGGGCTGGATTTCTGGCCAGAGAATAAGTGTCTGGATTCTGGAGGCAGGGATGGTGGTGTGGAAACGACAGCACTCCGGGCTCAGCTCAGTCATCTCTGCGTGTGTTTATCCGAGCACACTGCTTCCTCCCATAGGCTTTTGTGTCACCATCTGTGACATAGAGCATTTCTGGATTGTCTCAGTTTGCTCCCACTCTATCACCAGGCAGGCGTCTTATGATACATGAGCTCTGAAGTCAAGTAGACTTGATTTTGAATCCTGGCCCCATCTTCAAGCAATGGTCTGCTGGGCAAGTCATTGAACCTTCTGTGCAATGGACGTAGAAATACCTACCTCAGGGTCTTTGCCTTTATCGCTCCTTCTCTTTGGAATGGTCTTCCATTATCCAGTCATCCACAGAGGTCATCCTTTTACCTCCTTCAGAGCTTCACTCCACTTACTTTTCTACTGAGACTTCCCCTGAACGTGACATCTACACTGGCAAACCATCTGGCATTTCCCATCTTCTCTCTTCATTTTATTATTCTTCTTAACACTTAACTCCTAACATACTATATATAGCACTTAATTATCTTATTTATTGCTTGATTCCCACCTCTAGAATGTAAGCTCTATAAGGGCAGGGTGTTTTACTGCTGTATCTCTAGTTTCTAGAATGACTTAGGTGCTTAATAAATATTTGTTGCATAAATGACTGGTTATCAGGGGATGATGTGAGTGATGTGCTTTTCACAGAGCCCGGCACTAGTAAACACACATGGTATCTCTTTGTTTTCATTACAATTTTACTATTACTTTGCCATGCCTCAGTGTTCTCTTCCCCTCAACATAATCTGGGCTGAGCATTCTGATCCCCTTGGTAATGTGAAGACTTGACTTTGTTCAGATTAGTCTAGAAGCAAGAGGAATTAGCCATCATAGGGAAAATTTTTAAAAAGGAGGATTTGCTTGGTAGCCCTTTCAAATAGCTGAAGGTGTGGTCACAGGAGTAGAAACTCCAGAAAGCATATTTCTGCTACATAAGAAAGAGTTTTCACAAAACTGGATGTGTAATGATGATATAAACTGCTCGTGCCTAGAGGTCTCCTAGAAGCTGGACAACCACATCTCACTGACCCTGGTATAATTATTGTAATGAGTGACAAATTGGAATGCAGCCAAGGAAATTGCACACTTAGAACCATGGAGATGGTTAGTAAAACACTGTATCTCTAGGGGCAAAATAAAGAGATAGCCAGTAAGAGTGTCAATGAATCTATAGAATCAAAGAAACCAAGGTTATATGATCAGGAGGCTGAGCACAGCGCATCCCCCCACCCAAATAAAAGTCAAAGTCCAATGCCCAGCTTCCAGATGTGAGTCATTTTTTAGATCCAGAACCCAATGACAGAGGAAAGGCTGGGGGGCCTAGGTGGAAAGACTACTCAAATATTATAGTATGTACATATGGTAGTGATTCTCCCATTTCTTCCCCAAAATGTTCTTGACTCTACTCAGATAAGCATATGCTGGGGGAAGACTACTGAAGCAATTGACGGTTGTTAGACGCAGGCCTCAAGCTGACATTGATGTCTGGAACTGAGATAAATATCATGGACTTCTTAGAGAAGGGGTCCTAGGTCTGGTTCTTACTGCATTTGCCGGGTCCATGAACCTACCCTTGGAAATTTCCCTAGTCCCTAAATAAATAATTGGAATGCAACTTGGTAGCTGATAGAAACCTCACACAGTTCCTTGGTCCATGGGGTAAGAGCTACTGTAATGAGGAAGACCTACTACAAGTTTCTGAAACTTTTCTTCCTCTGCTTTTTATGGAAAAGAGGTGAACTGAAGTAAAGATACATAGAGAATTATGGGCAGTGGTGAATGGCATGGCTAGTGTTCAGGAGCCTGGAAGAAGAGAGATTTAAGATCAGAGAAAGGAGACCTTGGAAGACATATGTGGATGGACTTGGAAGTAGAAGTATTCCCTCTTCAATGATTACCAGAGGGGATCCACCACAAAAGAAGCACTACACAACCAATTAGGCAGAATGACTGAGAAGGTTGATATCAGCTTGTTTATCTCACTGACCACCCCAATGTTGATACCATGGGCCCATAAATGGAATGCTTGTGGCAGCAGGGGACATGCATGGGCTTCCATCTACCAGGCCTGATCTAGATATTGCCATTGCCAAATGTCTATGCAGCAATATCAACCAAACTGAACTCCTCTCTAGCCTCCCCACAAATGGCACCATCCTAACAAGACACCTCAACCACTTTGTAGCAACTTGACAACCTGGGATTCCTTCTACTCCATAACAGGCAAAAATTCAGCTTGACTGGAATCCACCCATATCCCACATTTGGGTTTGTCTTTCTTGCCTTCAAGGCCTTAGCTAGCCCCATTCTTTGACAGCTTCTAAAATCCACCAACCCAAGAGTCTACATAATATTGCATTGGACCAAGAAACCTACTTCATAGCAAAGGAGGGGGTAGCTTTTCCTTGGGCTCTACTTTTCATATGATAGCCCAGATCATCCACCTGCTACCAGCATGAGAGACATGATAAAACGGTTTTCTGAAGACAGCCCCAACTTGGAGATGATACCTTGCATAGGGTTCCATTTTCCAGAACACACTATATGTCCTAGATCAGCATCAGGACATGGCGCTGGGTCCCTGGTATGGAGAACACATGAATCTGAGACCAAGAGGTAGAAGTCAAAGTGACCATACTTCCATGACTCCCAGTGACCTACGTGGTGGGGTTTGTACCCTCCTTTCCCACACCTCTGGTCTCATGGGTCTGGAAGTCTGGTTCACGAAGACGGAATGCTTCCTGCAGGAGATGGAGCAAGTCTCATTGAGTGATAAGCTGTAGCTGCTGTCTGGGCACATTGGGCTCTTTGTGACAAAAGACCAACCTAAGGAAAGCAGACAGGGGTAACTGACCCTGGCTAGATAGTGCTGCTGTTACCAGCTGGACTGGGGAAGAATACATGAAGCAGTCAGTAGTTCTGGTCCCCAAGCCCTCAAACATGGTACACATGTACATATACACCAGCATATGCATGCGTACACACACACACACACACACACACACGCATATCCCACCTATTGGTTCTGTTTCTCTGGAGAAACCTGACTAATACAGTGCTCTAGGCAACACCTGACAGGTGAGCCCCAGCCTAGCGTCTGTGTGACACACACCCTTTTCTGGCTTATGACAAACCTACCCAAAGCCACTTCTCGGCCTGTCCCCCACATCCACTGCAAGGGCGCGGGGTTTTCTGCTACCATTCATCCCTGGCAGCTCCCGGCAGAGCCCTCCCTGCTCTGGTGAAGGATTCTTCCCTGTCCCAGGATACTCTCCCCATTGGCCTTCCCCTTCTCTTTTCACATAATGTGTCATTCTTTCCCGTACTGGGTGTTCTCCAGGAGGAGAGGGGATCCAGCACGGAGCAGACCCTAGTAAACTTCGATCTTGCATCTTCAGCAATTTTCCTGTTGAGACCTGCAGTATTTTAAGAGTCAGTTCTTCTTGGGGCAAAAATGGGGGGAGCTGGAGATGGGGGAGGGGGCCATGGGCTGGACACCACTTGAACTAGTTCATCCTTTTTATGATTTTGTTCTGCTGCTGTACAGATGACTCTTTGGATCCATTTCCTTACGACGGCTCTCACAGAGCTATCTCGGTTGTTCAGAAAAACTTGCGGAGTTTGTTCGAAAGCTTCTGGTTCACACGTGCAAATAATAAAGAAGGAGAAACCCTGGGTAAGGGAAGGGCTCAGGAACCTGCCTTCTGCCACACCCCACCCCCAGATGTGCCTCAACCTTCACCTCAAAAGAGCAGACGGGAAAAGTGATGTTGGCAGCTAACAGGTCTGTTACCTGTTTCAAAGCTCCACGGCTGCCCTCTCCCACTTCCACTTGGCTCAGCCCCCCCCAGGATATGTCACCCATGTTTCCAGGCACTAGAACCGTAGGGTTGGCCTGCAGCTTCCTTGGGTTGGTGAAAGGTCCAGGGGAAGTTAGTGGTGAGGATGTGGGGTGCGTTTGGCTCAGTCTTCCTTTCCTAGTGAGAGCTGCTCATGCCACTTCCCTTCAGTTGGACTTTGACTTTGGAAGCTGACCTTTACAACATCATCTGATAGCGTGCTGACACTTGGGGTCCTTTTGCAAGCTGCATTCAGATCGCCCTCACTCTCCTTGATGGGTTCTATGAACACACACACACACACACACACACACACACGGCCATCTGCACCTGAAGGTCAGCCTTCCAGAACCTCTGGGGGCTGGCAGGACTATCTGTAAATACGCTCTGTAGAGATGAGGCTGGACATGGGCCAGGTTTTGTGACGATAGGGTCTGGACACAGGATGAAGTCCGGTAGTTAGGCAGAGACAGGTGCCACCAGTGCACCTGCGTTCAGCCCGGTGCTCAGGGCGATGGGCCTGTAGTGCATTTAAATCATTCTCTGAGCTTTGGAAAATGTGTCTCCTGCCGAAGCTATGTCTGGCCTCGTTCACCTAACATGTAAATCTCCCTGCATGTAAGGGAGAGCCAGCGAGCATAAGTCAGTGGCTACATCTCCTTGACAAACTGGAAGAGTGTGGGGCCTCTTGCTCCTTGTGGGTCTCAGGTAGATGGGGCCTGGGACAGGCAGAGCTGGAAAGACAGGGTAGGAAGAAGCAAAGACATCCCCCCTGCCTCCTCCTTCCCACTCCCGGGCATGAGCATTGCACACAACACGTCCCCTGTGCCCACCTTCTTCCCATGCATTGGTTTGAGATTCTGATGCTCTTAAGAGTGTCACAGTCTGGGGACGCCCGAGTGGCTCAGTTGGTTAAGTGGCTGCCTTCAGCTCAGGTCATGATCCCAGCGTCCTGGGATCGAGTCCCACATCGGGCTCCTTGCTCAGCAGGGAGCCTGCTTCTCCCTCTGCCTCTGCCTGTGCTCGCTCGCTCTCTCTCCCTCTCTCTGACAAATAAATAAATAAAATCTTTAAAAAAAAAAAAAGAGTGTCACGGTCTGGAAGGGAGATGGAGTAGGATTTAGGGGTCCTGAAGTGGTGAACTTAAGTCCAGTTGTAGGGTCTGGGTTGAATTCTTTCGTTATTTAATTTTTCATGTCCTTCCATTTTATTTCCTGACCCTGACCAGCTTCCTGTGGTGGTTGGCCCACCATGGTGACCTCAGGGACCCTGCCTCTGCCAAAAAAAACAACACAGAAGTCTTTGCTGTTCTCAGTTATGTATGAATAAGACCGGGGAAGAGACCGTGGGGGAAACTGGGGCTGCGAATTTGCCAGGATTCACCCTAAATTTGATCTGCCCTGGGATTTAGGGGATACTTTCATTTTGAGGGTTAATCTCTCTCTAAGAATGTTCTTTCTCTCTGAGCCATGTGATAGAGGAAGCTGGGCTGCTTTCCTGGAGTCATGGGGAGTCGGAAGGGATCGCAAAGCTGATCTCTAATTCCTGACTGCACAGATGAGTTCCTGTTGGTCCTTTCATCATTGCACTGGCCCTCCGAGGCGGGGGCTCTTGCTTTATCCCTTGGAGCAGAACCCTAAGTACAAGGGAGATGGTGCCATCTGCCCAAGGTCAAGTGGACAGTCAGTAGTGAGGCCAAGGTTTGACCCAGTTGCCCTTAAACCTCAATCCAGGGCTGTTCCTCCATAGTCAGAGGTGCTTCCACGTCCATTGGGACTATTGTCATACATTTGTAACAAACTATGAAATCTGGACTTATGTCAACATGGCTTGCCAACTTCCTTCCTTGAAAAAGCCTGTCTTTTATGATGAGATGCTGTCTTTCCTACATTTTTCACAGAGGTCCTGTCTTCATGAGATTTTAGTGGTAATAATTGGGAGTGGTTTATATATGTGTTTGGCAAAACAAAACACTGGCAATTATACGACAAGCCTCAGTGTTTTTAAAAATTAAAAATCCCCAGGCTGGGAACAGAGTGCTGTATGATTCCCCTGACGTTGTTATGAGCTGGAGGTCCCTGTCAGCATTGCCCTCTTGTCAGGAGGCCGTCATCCCCCTCCCCACCGCCAGCCTCAGCACCAGGGGGGTGAGACCCTGCCCTCGCACCACTGAAAGCTCCTCACCAGCTCATCATGAGGACCCTGTGCAGCCCCAGGGGGGCCGCAGGATGTATGCGAGGAATGGGAGCCTTTAAGCTGTCACAGGACCTTGGGGGCTGGGCAAGTGGATGGGCTGATCCGACTCTACATTTGACTGCTCCTCCCCATTTCTGGAGTCCTGGATAGGAGAGAGAAGGCACAGTAGCAAGAACTCAGTGGGTATACCCACCGCTGCTCTCCCTGCCTCAGGAGAAGAGAAATAACGGGAAGGAAGAGTCACGGAAGGGCTGCTGTGCGGTGCACCAGGCAGGACTCTCGGGTCACCATCTAATGAACACAGAGCCTTGAGCGGGGTCCTTCGTGAGCTTTGCAGGGTTGTAGGGACAATGGAGTCGCCTAATTCAGACGGAGCTCCTCATTCAGGACCAAAGGCCCAATCGGTGTTAGTTTCTGTCTCTGCGCGCACACATTCCCTTCCCACTTTGCCCTTAGGGGCCGTCCTAGGCAAAGCTGTGAATTGTCCTGTCTTCTGTGCCCTCGTGTCTACACGCTTCTGAACTGGGGTTCTCCCAGCCAGGGAAAATGCTAGCTGATATCCAAATTCACACGGACCGACTTGGAGTTTATGAGAAGAGGATAATGCTTCAGTGCAGGGAACCTTCTAGCAGTGGCATTCCAGACCCCATGGGGGGCTTTGCAGCCCCAGCCTCCCTGATGCACAGCTGGTGAGCCCCATCCCCCCCCCACCCAGGCAGGAGGCCGGTTCTGGTGCCAGGTCTGGGCCGGGCACACTAGCCTCTGCTGTCATTGTCCATCTATCTCCCGCTCGGCTTTACAGCTGACACCTGGGATGTCACATTCTGACATACGAGGCTACAGGGGTCAAGTGAGGCAGGGGCGGGGGCAAGAACTCGGCTTTCACAGCCAGGTACGTGTCAAACCAAATTCCACTCACGATGGGGTGTCAAGCTTGTACCGGGAGCTGGTTTGGATCAGAACGGTCTGCTCAAGTCCGATGACAACGTTGGTCTGGTCGGGGCTCATCTGACAGGATGTACTCCCTGACATGTCGCAGGGTCCAGGCCGGAGGTTGCGGGGACAAGGATGAGTGGGAGGCAAGTGGCCTTGTCTTATCCTCCTTTGCCTTGTCTTCAGATTTGTTGCTAGCTCGTGCTTGCTGACATTTGAGCAGATTGTACTTATGCAAATAGGCTATTTTGCTTTATTTTGAGCCTCCTACATGCGCGGAGACCACTAACTGTCACAAAGGTTTCTTTCCACAATGGTGACTAACAGCACGGTCACTCACCCAGCAGCAAGGGAGCGGTCTAGCCGGGGATGAAGAGTGTTTAATATTGATGTGAGTCCTGAGTACATGAGGATGTGTGAGGCAGTGCTAGGTGGCCTTCGGTAGCGTGTGCTTTGCTTCCAGACACACCTGAGTTTGCATCTCTGCACTGACACTGATTAGTTGTCAGTGGCCTTCAGCATTTTTATTCCACTTCCCGGGTCCTCAGTTACTACCTCTGTAAAATGGTGACATAATTATATATATATATTATATCCATATATTATATATATCCAATATATATATATTGGAGAATTTTAGGGAATTAAATGAAAATGCATGCAAAGCAGTTTGCAAAAGGCCCGGAGAAAGAAATGACCTTGGTGTGACATAATGAGGTTCTGATCCACGGCCACTTGTGTTTCACCATTTTATTATGTTTCCTTATTTGCCATCTGTTCAAACAGGATAGTAAGAGCACACCAAAAGGAAGGAAGAAAGAGGAGAGGTGGTGGTCGGCGGACTTGGACAGAACACTTGGGGGAAGCTTGTGTTCCACGGGCACGTTTCTAGTGGAATGATCTGCCCCAGGAGTTCCCTTAGTAAATTCTACAGACTCATCAGAACTCTTACAGGGGTGCAATTTTGTTTTGGGAAATGTGAAGGAGAAGGCAGGAGGATAACCAAGGTATGGACTACATAAATTCACAAGAGGGCACAAAATTATGATTCATGGGAGTCAGTTTCTTGCTTTCTCCACGTAAGTGTAGAAAAGTAATAAGGAATATTTGATAGAAAGGACACCTTTATGTCTGTGTCTGACATGAAGTGGGGGTGAAGGGTGGGGGTGTTAGGACAATTGTGGGAAGGCGGCCGAGCAGGGGCTTCTAGAAATTTCTCCTTTTTTCTCCCTGTGGCGACAGCTCACCAGGTAGTGGCCGACATCACACCCTCCGGTCTAAGGCAATGAATGGTGGGTATCAGCAGCAGTTTGTCGAGAAGCCAGAGCAAAAAAGGTGAAATCAGGGGCTTCCTGGCTACTGTAGCAGAGAAAAAGGGCAAAGTCGGCTGAGAGGTTATAACAGAGATGAAGGTAAAAGAGTAGGTCTTCCCTAATTGGAGAGCAGAGAGAATCCAAGATGGCTGCCATGAGCATTACCCAAATCTACTTTTTTAAAGATTTTATTATGAGCATTTCCAAATATGCCCACAAGAACAGAGTATGACATTGCTCACCATCCAACTTCAACAAATACCCATTTTTTCTATACTTGCTTTATTTTTAACCCCTTTTAATTTTGTTAGACTAAAGTACGTTTCAGACACCCTTAAATACTTTAATATCCACCTTAATTACTTCTGACCCAAGCATAATGCCATTTCCAACATCCGCCAGATTTAACTATTACTTATTAACAGTCCCCAGTCTTGCACCACCATTTTAAAGAGCCACAAAACCAAGTTCCAAAAGTCCAAAAACAGACACGAGGGTATATACATTAATACGGGTTAAAGGAGACAGTGGAAGGGACGGTTTATTCACTGTTGGGTTTAATAGTTCATTTGTTGGGGAAGAAAAACTTCAAGATAAATTTCAGAAGACCAACCTTTTGGTAAAAACATCAGGATGGATAAGATTTCCTAAACATAGCACCAAAGGTAGGAAAAGAATCTATCTGGCTACGTATCCTTGCTCTCTCCCTGCTCCCAATAAAAGCAGCATCAAAAACAAGTAAATGATACGCAAAATTTAAATAAACTAAGGGTTCTGGAAGAAGGTGTTCAATCTATATTACAGAGAGAAGGTTAAGATCTTTAGCAGAGTGCTTATAAGTCTGTAGAACGCTTGGGTTCTCCAAAAGAAAAATGGGGGAGGATTCTTGGTTAATTCACAGACATTTCATGTTGCAATCTGTCAGTTTGCTTCTCTCCCTCCTCCACCCAGAGTCCACAGGGGGACTTCCCTGGCAAGGTGGCTTAGGGACATCTGTAAATTACTCATGTTCTAAGAAGTCATGTATTTGGTTTCCTCATGTCCCAATATCTTATCCCAGACTTAACATTATTAGATGGTTAGGGTTTGTGAGGTTTTTTATTTCATTAAAGAGGAAACATACTCTCCTTTTTATTCTTTCATTTTTTCTAAATTAATTTTAATGGATTAGCAGATTTCAAGGGAGAAGAGCTGAATGAAAATATTATTACCCTACTGTCTTTAGATCTACATCCTTGGGTGATGCTTTACAGCAGTTTTTAATTTAATGGGATTGTATTTAATAAACACAATGTTTTCTCATATATTTGAAAAAACTGACACTGGTTCAATAGAAGAATAAGAAATACTGGCCCTTACTCTTATTAAAATAAGACAAGGTCATGACTTTGCTACATGAGTAAAGATCTGCTTGTAAGAAAGAAAAGACTGCTGTTTGAGGTCCCCCAATTTCACAAGTGAGAGGCCCAGCCATGATTTGGTAAAACCTTCACAAAGTGTGTCTCTATACAAAATCACTTCATCCTTCATGCATCTTCCTTGAGTGAAGTGTAGTAACTAACCAAGTCAAAAGATATCCTCCCTTTGAAAAAAAAAAGTCTGGATGGGAAAAGGAAAAAAGCAGTAATAGTTGTCATCGAGGGTGAATGGCATCTTTGACATCCCAGATGTAGACGAATGTCATTAGGTTGGATTTGGGTAGCTGAATACTGCTGATATTTGTGCCCTTCAGCAAATTCTATATTTGATTCCCTCATCCCAAGGGCTTTTGTGAAACAGGGAGCATCATATCAGGAACAGAGATGCAGTCAGCCTCCTAGTCATTACAGCGGAATAAATGGTAATACACATAATACCCGGCCATGAAGAGGCCAGTGGGGAAAGTGAAAGATGGGGCTCGATTACTTTTTTTGCAATTTATCTATTGCCTCTCAGTGTATGTGCTGGCTGAACTTTTATTTACCTATTCCTTATGAAAACTCAGAAGGTAACCTTGATCCTTAGATATTAAGCCTAATTAGGGGAATGGACCCTTGGAACTATTTATTTCTTGTTTTCCTAGAAGTTCAAAAAATACGTATTTTTAATAAATGTAAATAATACATAAATACATAATATAAATATACATATATACGGAGACAGATAATAAGATTTGATTTGATACAGTTTATCAAGTAGGAATCTCCATTTACTTACAACCTAGTGCACCTACAAAGTAACAGTCATTGCTGCTTCTCATGATGGAGGTCAGATTAAGACCAACACAAAGAATGTTGAAGAACAATAGTTCGACACCAGAAGAATTGCTTTGCGCCAAGAGCTTGTCAATGATGGGATGGAACTAGATGTCCTTTTTCCTACATACGGAGCTACCCAAGCTAGACCTGGTCATGGTTCTCTACTTGTCCCATTCTCGCTCTGCCACGCCCACGCTGTCACCAAATCCTTTCAACTCTAGGTGATAAGTAAGATGGAATCTACTGCTGTCTGTCCCCTGCCATTGCCCCTCTATGTCCAGCCCTGCCCTAGCTTTCTCATCCGGATCCCAGGGCTCATCCTCTTCTAACCCACAGCCCACAGTGGCGCCCTCTAGTGTTCATTTGAAAACGCAGCGTTGATCTTGGTTCTCCCTTAAAAACTTTCAAGGACTCCCTTTCCTCTTCAGAATAAAACCCAAACTCATTAGCATGGGATACACTTTTCCAGTCTGGGCTTTGCCTTATCTGTCAGCACTCTTCCAACCACAGTCCATGCTCCAGCCACGCTGAGACACCTGTAGCATGATTCCATGCTTGCTAAGTATTCGGTGCTTCTGTTCACTTCCCAGGGAGCTATTTCTATGCACTCCCCTACTACCCGTCCCGTTTGTCAGACTTGCTTCTTTCATTTAAGAGCCAACACACTGTCATATTCGCTCAGAAACCTCTTTTTGAATCACATGCTTCCAAGCTGGGTGCCTTTTCTACACTCCCTCGTAGCGTGTACACAGCCCTTTCGCAGCATTCATCAAATTTGATTATAGTCGTCTATTTACTTGTCTGGTTCTTCTTCTCTGTCATGTGAAAATGAGATCGCCATTGCCAGTGTGTCCCAAATACATGATCTATGACATATTTCAAGGACGTGGAACAGAAAAATTAAGAATCAAGAAAAAGGATAAAAAAGACCTCTCAAGTCTCTTCTACTTTTGAGTATCTAAATATCTCTGATTTCGAGAACCTACCACACATTCCTCGTAAATAGTCAGAGAGATAAGGTCATCATTGTTTTAGCATAAAAATATTTTTATCTTTTTAATGACTTTGATTACTCAGCAATAGAATTTATGTGATAAATATTGACTACATTATCACCCATAACATACAACACTTTTACCCAATTATGCACATAAAGGAAACTTCTCATGACGCTCCTGGTCAGGGTAATTGGGAAACCCAGTGTCACTTGGTTCTGCCTGCTCTAGTTCTATTCGGGACTTCTAATAACGACGTGATGGTTAGGTTAGAACATGGGTTTCAGAGGAAGGGGGTTCTAGGTTCAAATTCAACTCTACCATCTGTAATTGGGATACATTTAAAAAGTTACTTTACATTCTTGAATATGATTTTCCTCATCCAAAATGGTTGTTGTAAAGATTAAAGTACAAGAAGTGCTTCACAAATAAATTGGTACATGGGAAGCATTCATGAAATGATAATAATAATTATTATATAATAATATAAATAATATAAAATAGAGTAACTATAATTATTATAATTTAAATTATTATTATTCTAAAAGAGGAAAATTAAGAAGAAATCACTTTCCAGATATTAGATCCTTATTCTTGCAGGAAGTCAGAAAGGACAATGCTTTTATGATTTCAAACATGAAGGCTCAACTTCCATGGCTAAGCCCATATGATATTCTGCCCAGAGTTGGATGCAGACATAGATAGGGGTTTTTTCCCCCACATTAATCCCAGTGGTATTAATGTTATCAGTATTGGAATCCAGATCTCCAAAAGGTCAGGGAATTCTGAGCAAGAACTTCCTATAAACCCATGACCAAGTGGAGGGATACAGGGAAGAAAGAAGAGAAAGAAGTACAGAAGCTGCCCAGGCTTCCAACCCCCTAAGAGATAAAGATGTTGGGATCTCAGCCAACACCCTTAAGTAATAAGGAGTGATGGGAGACAAAAGCTGACAGTCTGTGACATGTGACATGTGACTTTCTAGTGACCCAGAGATTGGATTTGTTCTAAATGGGAAGAGCTAGCATGGTGACATCAGTAGCAGTTTCCAATGCAGCAAGTAGCTCACATCCCACTCACAAAATCTGATGGCCAGAGGGAATGAAATGATTCAGAGAACCAGATCTTAGCCTTGGACACTAAATTGACAATGCATTATTAAACTTCCCTTGAGCCCTTCACCACACCACACCCTTTCCACTGGCGTGGAAAGTTTTCTTTTTCCCAGTCAAAGAAAAAGCAATCTCTGACATTTTGAATTTACCAAACAAGTAAATTAAAGGCTTGGTACATAAAAAGTTGCCTTTGGGGGTGCCTGGGTGGCTCAGTGGGTTAAAGCCTCTGCCTTCAGCTCAGGTCATGATTCCAGGGTCCTGGGATCGAGCTCCGCATCAGGCTCTCAGCTCAGCAGGGAGCCTGCTTCTTCCTCTCTCTCTGCCTGCCTCTCTGCCTACTTGTGATCTTGCTCTCTCTGTCTGTTAAATAAATAAATAAAATCTTTTTTTTAAAAAGTTGCCTTTGCTTTATAGAATTCCCTGAATTTTGTTTCTTTGAGTCATTTGTTGGTTTTTTTGTTTGTTTGTTTTTACATCATGAACTTACCCAATACATGTACAATATAGGTCAATACCTATTAATATTAAAATATAAAACTCCTGGGGTGCCTGGGTGGCTTAGTCAGTCAAGCGTCCAACTCAGTTTTGGCTCAGGTCAGGATCTCAGGGTCGTGAGAGCAAGCTGCATGAGGCCTCTGCACTGGGTGTGGAGCCTACTTAAGGTTCTCTCTCTCCCTCTGCCCCCTCCCCTGCCCCCTTCATGCACTTGCTGCACATGTGTACACGTGCTCTTTCATTGCCTCAAAAAAAAAAGTACACATTCCTAAAAAACATATACACTCTTCTCACCTTGATAGGGATTACAGACTCTGTAAATGAAAACTTCAGTGGGCATGATCCCCTCTGTGGGTAACCATTATGGCAACATTATGGTTGCAAAAGTTGGAAGCAACCAAAATGTCAATGAAAAGACGTTAAAATAGAGTCATGAGGCTATGGGATATATAGTTACACCAAAGAATAAACATGAATTACATTTATTGACCTGAGATGTGTCCCAAATATATATTTTTGAGGGAAAAAAGGAATTTTCAGAGTGATGTGTAAAGGATGTCTGTATGAGCAAAGAGAAGGGTATAGAAGAGATCCCACTAAACCTAAAATTACTAACATTGGGTATTTAAAGAGGCTGGGATTGGTGGTAGTGAGGTCATTAAACATTTTATTATGGCTTCTCTTTGACTTGTAATGAAGATTACAGATTGTATTTGTAATTACTGAAAGCACATTTAAGTAGAATATAAATGTGTGTACATGTATACATATATACCGCATATATATTTATAAAATAAATAAATAATTCAAGCTAGTATAAATAAAATTAGGCAAACTTATGTTTAGGACCAAGGAGCAGAGGAAGGGCAGGAAACAAATTTATTGTTGTGTCCTTTGGGTTTAAGGTGGTACACGTGACTTCACTTAATTGTCACAATTTAATGAAATACCTATTAGTACTCTCCTTTTACAGGTGAGGAAGTGGAAATCCAGAAAGACCAAATGGTTTTCCCTAGCTTACATAGTTAGTAAGTGGTAGAGCCAGGAATTTAAGTCAAGCCTGTCTATCTTCAAAGGCCATAACTTTTCATGAACCCAATTTTACAACATAATTTATCTGAAAAGTATAGATTTCTTGCTATGTAACTGATATAGGCATAACTAAATAAAGAACGTTCATTGCCTATTTGCTAAATCTCAAGAAGAAAGTCACTGAAAGTAACAATTCTGTGGTTAAAATATAACATTACTTTATTATAGACAGATTTTTTTCACTACCTTGTCTTAAACCTTCCTCTATATATCTGATGAAGAAATGACATTTACTGATTTTTGCTGTTACTATAGAATTATTGCTTTAGAGTAATATTGTGGTTGTGAAAATAAAGAAGGCCATAGAAAAGAAAAATGTGTTTTGAAAAAAGCAACCACACACTGTTAGGATAGGTGAAGCAGAGTCTTGGTTAAAGGATCCTTGTCCATGTCTCGGTTTTCTCAGCTATAAAAACACACAAAGCATAGCAGTCCTTGAACACATAGTTATTCCCAGACATATTGATATTATTTTCATGTAGACTCAGCTGAAGTCTGTCACTCATGACATTTGCTTAATTATACCTCCTTTTCCCATCCCTTTGTAGAATCTTAGGCAGATCCTGGAGTACTTGTCTACTTTCTGCTATAAACAGAAATTATTGCTCCCCTTAAAATATTAAAAGGTCCAATCTAGTCTAATATTAAAACTTTAATCTCAGGGCACCTGGGTGGCTCAGTGGGTTAAGCCTCTGCCTTCGGCTCAGTTCATGATCTCAGGGTCCTGGAATCGAGTCCCACATCGGGCTCTCTGCTTGGCAGGGAGCCTGCTCCCCCTTCTCTCTCTGCCTGCTTCTCTGACTACTTGTGATCTCTCTCTGTCAAATAAATAAATAAAATCTTTAAAAAAAAACAAAAATATTTAATTTCAGATTCAGTCCATAACTTCTTTCCTCTCTTTAACCCATGTCTTGTTCATCAAGCACCTAGAGTTGAGGAAAAGGCATGATATTCTCTCTCATTCTTTGTCTGCCACCTTCTTACTTTGCCTTCTGTATATCCTGGGGTCTGAGCAGGGGGAAGAGTGATTAGATGAAGAGGGGAAGACTTTAATGTCATAGGTGTCACTATAAACTTCTCTTGGCTAATCTTGGCTGTTAGGTGTTCACCCCATACCTCTTACTGCTGAAAAACTTTTGCCCCAACATGGTACCTTCTTGCATGCTAACTGAAGCCCAGGGACCTCCCACAGGATTCACTTGGCCATTGGAAACTCACTCATCCTTGCCAGCCCAAAGTGTGTTAATATACATAGCTCCCCACTGTTGTTCTCTTTCCTCACCCTACCATTGTGCATGGCCACAGCTGGTCTCCAGCATTCTGAACTCTACGGGGAGAAGCAGGTGCCAGTCATGAATTTCAAATAGAATCTCAAAGAATTTCACATCGAATCTCAAATCACTTTTGCCCCATCTTCCTCCTTTAGCCCTGGAGCCCAGAGTCTACACTTCCTAAATATCCAGTGTGGGCAGTGAGAAACCCTCTCTGTTTCTCACATGCACTCTCTACCTCTGTGAGTATTTCTCTTGGGTTCCCATCATTTGATTTGAAGGAAGGCACTCTTGAAAAGGAAAGTAAATGGAGAAAAGAGGTATTACAGTCCTCCCTTGTAGTCTAAAAACCTTTAAGTGAATCTCTTCAGTCATCCGTTTGAATTCACTGTTGGGCACTGATGGGGCTGATACGTGCTGAGCAGGTCCTGTTTCCTTTGAGCACATTTTGGTAGTACACTTCTAGTTCTTCTCTTTAAAATGGGGAGCTACTTCTCACCCATTGTTCTCAGCTTTGGGTCTTCGGCCAACTTCCAAGATGCTGGGAAAATTGCCTTCAACATCCCGTTTTCCAAGAAAATTGTTTTTATTTAGCTCAAGATTTTTTTTTTAAGGAAAATTGGAGAACAGAATCTCATATCCTTCAGAAGGGACACACTAAATTATAAAATCACAGAAGTTTTAGGTCTTGGAAATCACTGTCTTTTCATTATCTATGAAGAAAACATGTTCCCAAAAGGATAACTGACTTGCCCAAGTTCATGGCTACTAGAGATAGATAAGGGCTTACCTACAAATTCCTCACTTGATAAAGGCACAGTTAGTAGAAAGTACTTTTTTTTTTCATCCTATTTTTATCATTGGGAGCAGACAGGGAAGAATTTATGACTGAACAATGTTTTGAGATACTGAGATAATAGTAAAATATATTCATCTGGAATATAGTACAAAACCTGAAGCAAGAGGAATTTTTACATATTCTTTATCTTGCTTTGATGAGAAAGGGGTAAATGAAGTATAAACAAACTGATGTTAGAAACTTATCCAAAATAGAAGTTTCCAAGGGATGTCATTTCTTGGTGAATCTGGTCAGTACATATTTTCCCCATTTAAAAACTGAAATAATAAACCTTTATATTTCTTTGTGTGTGTGTGTTTGCTACTTACAAAGAGCTTCTATACATATCATCTGAAACTCTGCACTGAGAAATGAGGTTATATTAATGACTTTGAAGCAAAATGAGTGCCCTTTGAATTATTAGGGGAAGACGGAATTTTGTTCTATATCATTTAGTGTTAAGCATAATATTTAGAAAAAATATTTCCACATACCATATTATGGGGGGAAATTCTCTACTGACTAGAACTTTCCAAAGACTAAATACTTCACTTTCCCAGCCATGGTGGGCATTGGTCTGCTATTCTGATGTGTTTATGACAGACGGACGTTGTTGCCTAAGACAAAGTTCCTAAATCCTTTCTTTCACAACCCTTATGTTCTAGAAATTTGTCTAAAGAAAATCAGTGGACAAGAAAATCAGTGGACAAAAGTGCTTTATTAATGCTATTCAGTGCAGCACTATCTTCTAATTTTCAATATTAAGGAACATGAAAATGGTAAAATCACAACTTTGACTTAAAAAGTTATGTACCTGTACTTGTATACTAGTAAAACAAGTACTTGCCTGTGTGTACTAGCAAGAATTGTTGAGATATGTACACCCTTGGCTTGCGGGCCCCTGAGAATCTGTTTGCATGAACTAATAAGACTCCTGTGATATGTATGAGATCTTTATCTTTTGGAAGGGAAAGATGTTTGGGGGATGGAGATACCCAAGGAGAAGGAGGGAAAAGGAGAGGAGGATGATTTCGGTGACATGGGCTCTATCCAAACCGAGGCAGAGAGTCTGGTTTTGAGACTCAACTAAGAGAGGAGTGAGGGAAAGAAGCTGAAGGTTGTGTTCATGAAAAGTACCAGCCTCTAGGCATCCATGAGACCACTTTGGGATCCAGGTAACAAGACTTCAGAGATTTGGGATAAGCCACTGGCCCACCATATTCCCAGCCTCTGATTCAGCTCAAGGTGGCATCTGCGGAAGATAGCTGTGCACATCTACATCACAGAGGGCAGCAGCACATGTGGAAAGGAGGCTGGAGTGGGGGAGAGGCATGTTCCTAAACATATATAAGACCCCATCACCCAGGACCCCTAGAAAAGACTACAACATACCCTGAAGGGGAACTAAAGTTCAAGGTGAGCAAACAGGGGCTAGGATCTTGTGCCTTAATGTGATCAAGGTTTCTCAACTTCAGCACTACTGACAGCAGAGGTCAGATCATTCTTTGTTGTGGAAGCTCGCCTGTGCATTTGCCCTCTACCCACAGGATGCCAGTAATAACCCCTCCCCTAATTTGTGAACAAAAATGTCTCCAGGTATTGTCAAATGTCCTCTGGGGGCAAATCTCCCCAGGCAGAGACCACTGATCTAATGGAGATACAATTGCAATCAAGATTGGTGAAAATCACAGCCTGATGACAACGATTACTGTTTATTACTGTTTTGTTGTGTCTTTACAGTGCCCTAGGCCCTCCTCTGACTGCTTCCTGTTTTTAACTTATGAATGCTCACAACTCCATGAGGTAGGTGTTGTGCTTGTCTTCATTTTATAGTTGAGAAAAGGAAAGCACAGAGGAGCAAAGAGATTCTCCCAGGTCACCTGGTCAAGACCAGAAAACATGCAACAGTGTTAATAATCGTGGACCTTTTGAGTGATTGCTATTTTTCTTTTTCTTTGTGGGTTTTTAATTTTTGGTATTTTTCAAATATTTTCTAATAAATCACCTTTTTAAAAAAGATTTTTATTTATTTATTTGACAGAGAGATCACAAGTAGGCAGAGAGGCAGGCAGAAAGAGAGGGGAAGCAGGCTCCCCGCTGAGCAGAAAGCCCAATGTGGGACTCGATCCCAGGACCCTGAGATCATGACCTGAGCTGAAAGCAGAGGCTTAACCCACTGAGCCACCCAGGCGTCCCTCCGATAAATCACCTTAATAAAAATTATTAAGCAAGTCAATAAGACCCAGTGCTGCAGGACTCCTGGGTTGCTGGGTGGTGAGCATCTCCTAGCAGAGAGCACTCAGTGGGTCCCCTAGTGCACAATCCCAAGAAAAGATCAATCTGGCCAACATGACTTTCAACTACAACCAAAAAACAACTGGAGAAAAGAGAGACTTGACAGACTACGTGTTCTCCTAGTTGGCTGAGCTCAGTCTTCATTTCTCCTAAGTGCAATATGAGTAGATTCATTGTCCACACTCTATGGCCCACCGACTGCAGGCACCCACCTGAGGGAAGGCCAAGGGTAGGCTCTCACCTTCATCAGGCAAGCCTCTCCTCTCAATGTTGTTGCTGGTGCTGTCCCTGGGTCAGAGGGCTGGTGGGTGTGGGTGGAGGGACCTAGAGGTTGAGGCTCCAGGAAACAAAGCCTGAGGCCCACAGGCTTGGATTGCATCCTGTGTCTGTCAAGCCGTTGGCTGGGGCAGGCTTTCGGGAGTGATTCCAGCAGAGGCTGGGCTGGCAGCTGAGTGTTTAGCAGAGCTTGCCTGTCAGTCACTGCTTACGCTCATCCCTTAATGGCTCTTCCCTTGTCATTTGCCTGGTGTCGCTTTTATCTTAAGTGAACTTAACAATGGTGAAAGGTGCCAGTCTGAGGTCCCCAGAGAGGAGCTTTGCCGGAAGAGCAGTTGGAATGAAAGTTTCCCCCATCAAATCACCTCTGCTTTCCCACCTGGGAGAAAGTAAACCCATGGCTCCAGGGGTACCCTGGAGGCCAGACTGACTGAGCCAGCCAGCTCTTCCCACAACTCAGCAGGCATCCTTAAAGGAAGCCAGGTGACTGCAGGTCTGCAAAATGGGAGACATCTTGAAATTGCTTTGTCCTTAATTTCCACACCCAGGAGTATTTCAGGAGGAATTTAATCTCTATGTTTCTGGTTCATTTACACTTAACTTGTCACAGGATTCTTTCCAAAGAGCCATTTGGTGCCCAAGAGAACTTGTGAGCTTTTTAAACATATATCCATCTTTTTAAAAAAAATGTCTTTTGAACTAGCCAGATTCAAGCAATGTCTAAGCTACACATGAATATGAGATGGTTTTAAATTTCCAGATCCAGCTACGCTCCTAAGAATTTTTCAGCGAGGCAGCCCATCTAACAAATCAATTAGTGATATGGTGGAAACAAGCATCAATTTGCCCTCCCAGGGTTGGAAGTTGAAATCGGGATATGAATGAGTCAGCAGGAGAAGAAGGAGTCGAGGAAGCAAGAAAATGAAGAGAGTGCTGAAGCCATGATAACTCCAACTACCTTGTTTGACCTCTTACTGTATACAGCCTCTTACTGTGCTAAGCCCTTTCTGGTAACTTCTTGCAATAACCTTATGGCAATTTTCAGGTTAGCAAGACAGGAGTTCCCCTATTTTATAGACAAAAAAACTTAAGCATATAAGTTAAATAAGATATCCAGTTGTTGGAAAAGAAAAAATTTCCTCTACCCTTCAAGATTCTTCTAGGTGGTCTAATAATGAGATTGCATGAGACAGATTAACAGGAGAAAAAATACAGTTTAACTGCATATGTACAGAGGTCCAGTAATAAAATCGAGATCCAAAGGAATGACCAGGATAATTTTTATGCATTTTAGACAAAGAAACAATAAATCTGTGAGGCATTGACAGGACAAAGAAAACATATGTTTGGGAGCTTCAGTTAGTAAGGATTCTGAACAGAATTTGGGCTGGGGTAGTAAATCAGTAAAAGTAACAAGGATTTTTAATATAGCCTTCTCGGCTCTGAACTCTTTGTCTCTGGTGTTAAGAATGTCTCTTTACTTCCTGGTACAGGGAAGGCATCTTTCACATAGGAGATTTATTTCCTGTTTTCTGGAGACAAAGGCAGGTAAGAGTGTTCCTCTTATACTGGCTGTTTCTTACCTAACTTTAAATAAAAAAATAATCAATATACCAAAGCGGCACATCTGGGGACAGCCTCCCCTTGGCCCTCATGCAGTTCACACAGATAATAACTGAGGTTTCCAGAATTAAGCTCAACTCCATGTAAATCTAAATTAGCAATGTTGAAATGAGGAGAATGTGCAAGAAAGAGGACAGGGGTGTGCAGTGGCCCTACTCTGCAGTGGCCCTACTCTGCCAACATGGTCAAATATAACACCAGAGACTCTTCTCTGTTTCCATCCTTATCGACTCAAAAAAGCACTGTGTGATTGAGGGTTTGGCTGATTTCTACCCATCTCATCGTGCAGACCATGACTCCATTGGAAGCTTCCTTCCAGCTGCAGTTACAGGCCACTGTCTTCAACTCACCCAGAAAATTCACTCTGCGGCTTTGAGGTACAGCAAGGAAAGCTGAGTTTTCTGACCTTTGGGCAAAACCTGACTTTTCTCCTAAAAAGAACTGAAAACAATTTCCTAGGCACCAAAGCCAGTTATTTCTCGGGGAACGTGTATTTTTAAGACAAAATTCTTCGTATATTCTGGAAATAGAATAACAAGGAACAGGTGTGTGTGTGTGTGTGTGCGTGCGCGCGTGCATGTGCACATGTACTCATGCTGCCAGGATATCTGTGGGAACAGAGGGCAATTTTCAGCTCCACCAGAACCCTAGTGTGTTTATCTCTGTTGAGCAGTAGTGTGCTAGAGGCCTTACTTCCCATTCCGTTCGGTTCATGAAGTACTGAGGACCTCTGATGGCAAGACTGTTGTACTTGATATTAAATACACCACAGTGAGGAAGAAACTATCACATGCATTTATTTTGGTTGTTTTTATCCAACATCACTGCCTTTGGTGTAATTTTCATAGATGATCCTGGATATCTCCAAGGATTGAGGTAAGGAACTCATAGACTCCCTGGTACTTCTCTCTCATCTATTTAAATACGCATGGGCACGGCACTCATACTTTTCTTTCAATAAGGACTTTTCCCTAGATTAGTAAGTATAAGACTCCCAAAAGACATGATGAAAAGTGTTAATATAGAGGCAGTCAAAGTGTATAGGGATCCTAGAGGATCTTGACCACAAGTCCTGCCACTCTAGCTTGAGGGTCCATGTTGGAGGAGACAAAGTTTTAGGGGATGGGAAAATGTGAAATGGAGCCAAGACATGCTTTCCCTGTGCCTGTAACTTCTTTTTGGATGCAAGGCATGGGAGATGACATATCTCCATCCACTCGCAGGAGCTGATGTTGGCAACGGATGTCAGCAAGGATTGAAGAATTATAAGGAGAAGAAAATGTGCCAGTTTCAAGAGACAGCAGCTATCTGAAAGAACTTGGGATATATAAGTCTATATGTGATCAACCTTCCTCTGCTATGAGCTACTCTGGCATTCAGGGTCTACCCCCATGCAATGCTACATTTTATTTGCCACAATTTGGCTCCCATTGCCTTTTCCTATTTATTGTGGGTTTGTTCTGTTTCCACACAATGGCCTCTACTCAAAAACTTCTAAAAGCTTCCACTTACCTGCACCATGAACTTCAAACTTCCCCAGGCTCAAAGTTCATTTTTTGCTGTTACTCTCAACATTTCCTCAACAATGTGCACAAACAGTCCATTCTATTAAAACAGATATATTTGTCCCATAGAGTGACCCACAATCCCAGTTTGCCTAGGACTGAGGGGGTTCCCAGGACACAGGATCTTTGGTGCAGAATGAGTAATGTCCTGGGCAAACTGGGACGAGCAGTTTACCCACTCTAAGTCACTCTTGGATGAACAAATACTGAGTTATTCTGCTTCTGTGTCCTCATACTTTTCTTGCTTGGAATGCCACCCTCTTTCTACCTCATAGAAATGTGCCCATCTGCCAAGGTCCACATCAAAGTCTAGCTCATGGGTGACTCTTTCCCAGGTCCCCTCAGTGACAACCCATTTCTCTTTCCTTTGAATCTGATAGCTCTGGTGGCCCTGGGGGATTCACAGGGGAGCTGTGGAGTGTTTGGGGACATAGATTTAGGAGGTGAGGAGGTTGAATTCTAAATCTGATTATTTAAGTTCTAAATCTGATAAATGCCTCAGTTTTCTCACCTTTAACAGAGGAATGAAGATTGAATGAAATAATATACGGAGCCCCTGCCTTGTGGATGGTCTACTGAAATATGTTTAATGAGGATTACCACCCTTTGGTTCCTTCATTCAGTGAGTATTTTTTGAGCACCTTTTATGTGTCTGTCCCTAGTCCATCAAACAGTGAATCAAACAGGCAAATAGTCCAGGTTTTGAAGAACTTAGATGCTGGTGGGTGTGGGAAAGATCATAAAAGGAAACTATAAACTATGGCAGATGGTGGTTAGTGCTAGAAAAATAAAGCAGTGGGGGGAGATTGTGAGTGCTTTATGTCAGGGTGATCAGAGAGCCTTAAGCAAAGACTTGTGTAAGGTAAGGGGTTGACCCATGCAGATAGTTTGAGAAAAAGAGATCTCCAGGTAAAAGTGACAGTGAACAAGTACCGTGTGCTAAGAAAAGTTCATGCCCGGGGATTTTGGAAAAACATGGTTGGAGCAGAAGGAAAGAGGAATGTGGTAGGGAATGAGATCAGAGAGGCAATGTAGGAGCCCATGGAGAACCACGAAGACGACTGAAGGACTCTGGCTTATGTCCTGAGTAGGAGGGGATGACAGTGAAGTGTTTTGAACAGAGAAATGACACTTAAACTTTCTGACTTGAAATTTTTTTAAAGATTTTATTCATTTATTTGACAGATGGAGATCACAAGCAGGCAGAGAAGCAGGCAGAGAGACAGGAGGAAGCAGGCTCCCCGCTGAGCAGAGAGCCCCATGTGGGGCTCGATCCCAGGACCCTGGGATCATGACCTGAGCCAAAGGCAGAGGCTTTAACCCACTGAGCCACCCAGGCGCCCCTCTGACTTAAAATTTCAAGAATCACTCTTGCCACTAGGTTGAGGACAGACTGCAGGTGGGTAAAATCAGAAACTGGGGACCTGTCAGGAGCCTAGAGTGGCAGTAAATGGGGTGAAAGAGGAAGGCGATCTACATAAAGGTGCAACAGGTCAAGGATACAAGATTCGGCTCTTTCTGGAAGTAGAGCCAACGCACCAGCCAACAGAGAAGTCAGACTTGACCCAGGAATAGCTCCACAACTCTTGTCCACAGATGGATAGAGTTACTTGCTACTGGGACGAGGAAGACAGGGGATGCAAAGGCTGGGAATGAAGACCAGAAGTTGAGCTTTGGGGATGGGGGGAGGGCGAGGCATCTATCAAACAGCCACGTGGAGAAGCAGAGCCATTTTAAACAGGTAAGTTTTCTCTTTCCCTCTGATCTCATGGTTATTTGGAGTGGTTCAGGGGAGAATGGAGATTGGGGGTGGGTAATTAGTGCTCCTTTCTTAAGTCTCCCTAGGTATTATAAGCACTTTTTAACTAGAAGTTCAGATCCGTCATCGTGTACCTTTCTCTGGACCTCCTTCAGTTCTGAGAACAGTGCTGGGCACAGTAAACACCTGCTCTGTATTGAATAGTGCCAACACTGTGGAAGAAGAATGGTGGATTCTTCAAGCTCTTTTAAACAGAACCCTCATGACTTAAGCCTTTTGCATAGAAGAATGTGGTCCTCCATTGGAAGTATTCTGAAAGCACCTCGCACATTCCATAGTCCCCTGTGACACTTTAGCTGAGGCCCCTGGCAGGTGAGGCTTCGTGGCAGAGACATCAACCCTTGCAGGTTCCCAGAAACAACAGAATAAAAGGCAGAAGATGAATGGCCTTTGCCTCTGAAACAGCTGGTGCTGCTCCTGCATCTGCATGGCCAGTTGATTTAGAGATTTGTGAAGAGAGCCTCTGGGCCCCTCGCTCCAGCCAGCTGAATTACCGGGAACATCCCCTGGCAATGACAGAATTATCATTATCTTCCAGGTGCTGCAGGACCAGTGCCCCGGAGCTGGAGGATGAAATACACTTGCTCCTGGAGGAAACTACAGATGCGACCCTGGTCACAGCACCTGAAGCTGAAGGTCGTCCTGCTCCAGATGGTGACTTGGAACCAAGTCAACAGCACGCATCAAAGCCCGATTCCCGAGGGAGGTGCCGGGGACTTGCTGGTGTTGAAAGACCCAATGTTTGTGTCAATATGCCCGGAGGTGGAGGTGGGCACCATGGCACAAATTGATCCAAATCATCCGCATTCCAGAAACCAAAACTATGTGCCTCTGATCGTGAATGACGTTCGGACCTTTCTGACCTCTTCAGGCCACCCTTGGCAGGTAGTTCTCCTACCAACTCATTTTCCAGGGGCCAGTTTCCCCCTTCTCCTCCAAAATGAATGTTCTATGAAAGGGTTTCCATATCGAATAAGTTTGGGGAACTCTGGGTTAATGAGTGAAACAGGTTTCTTCGTGCAGGATTTCTCAAAACTTTCAACATGCTCATACCCGCTGAAGGCTTCCAAAGAGGAAGAACGCAATATTGAGCACAAGGACCTGTTTTCCTGAAGCATCTATTAGGGCAAGTGTTGCTCTAATCTCGCTCAGGCGAACACTGAAATGGTTTGCGTTCCCTGAGACCGAATGACGCTCGGGGAGGAAGCCCGGGAGGATGCTGAGGTAACCATTTGTAAAGTGCCATGGGGATTTGAAAAGAAAGGCAGGAGGGAGAAGAAATCAGCCCAGGGGCACAAGGAGCAAGTTGATTTTCCTGCCTCAGTAGCTTCTGGCTGAGGAGTCCAGCCCTATTTCTTCAAAGGCCATGAAGAGGATGTTTGCTCTGAGACCTGGTGGGCGCTGTGTCATGCTGGTTGGAGGAAAAGTCTGAAGAATTCTACTTAATGCTGCTTTGAAGGGAGGAGGGAGGGCCTATCAGAATTTAGATTCACAGAAGGCTTCACCTAAAATACAATCCTCGGAGAATCTTTGCTGGAAAGCTTCTTGTGGGTGAGATCGGCTTTAATGACGTCTTGTGATAAACTCTTTGCTGTAAGAAGGTCAGGCGAGTTGAAAGGAAGTAGAGGGGATTTCCATCTCACCCCCCACCTTAACCATCAGTTTACTCTGCAGTAGCGAGAAGAGCCATCCTGTTGTCGTTTAAACAACTCCAGTGGTGAGGGAGGCACCCGCCTCCTTAGGGAGCTCATTCCACCGTCGGGATGGGAAGGTTCCAGGATAGTCAACTCCACTCCTCGGTGAGGAACATCACCGCCAGGCTCTGGGCCTCTCGGCTATTGCTGCTTCGGGCAGACCGCTGCCTCCCTGAAGACGAGTCCTTTACCCCTGGACTCTCATTCATCTGGCACTAGGCCAGTAAGCCACGCAGGATCTAAAATAAGCAACAATAGGCAGATATACCGAGATTCTAGAACAAGGAACAGAAAAAAGTACACAAATGAAGCAGCCAAAAATCAGTCTTCATGTTGTATCTTTGGGGGGAAAAGTGAGGCTACGGATGTGACTTTTTGGTGAAAGAGGAGGATTGTTTTGCAGAGGAAAATAGGAAGATCTGTGTAGACTAGACGTGTTTCAAGGAATTCGGGGATGCTGTCCGCACAAGCCTGAGGTATTCTTATTTGTGACAACTCTAATGGTGGGCACTAGAAGGAGACAGTGAGAAGAATGAGGAGAAAGGGTCAGACTGCTAACAGGCCAACAGGGGTGGAAGGAAGGCAATGGGAGGTGGGGATGAAAGATCCAGGTAGGGAAGAAGAGGGTCAATGAGAGAGTGAGGGTCCTCCTGGAAAATCAGAAAAAAGTATAGGCCGCCTTATAGCCACACACCTTCAGTTCTGTTGCCCAAATCAGGAATTTGGATATTCTCTTGAACCACTCTTTGCCCCTTCCTGCCACCACTGCTCCCAAGTCTGTGAACCTGCCCTCTTAGGTGCAAGTAAACTCGATGGTGTGTTCCCAGCTAGTAGGTGCTCACTATTTTTAATTAACACGAAGTAAGGGCCTTTTAGCAGGTGAAGCAATGTGAGGCGACACAATCCCTGTGAGTGTCTCACTGTGTTGGTGGGCAGCGTTTACCCAACCGAGGGCAGATGTATTTCTCAGCAAATGAGCCGTTAAGACTCAGCTTCTGGATCAATGACAGCACCAGAAATGAGCTAAAATAGAGGAATGTCCTCTGTTGGAAGGACTTGCTGCCTGCCTGAGTCTCTGAATGGACAGCCGCCTCCCTGAAGATGTGTCCTTTACCCTTGGACTCTCATGCATCGGTTCCTGAGCTCCCCATGAAGCCACCGGTCATGGCAAACGTCACGTGACTCCAGCTTTGGTCTTGGCTGTAGAGGTACCGAATCTTCACTCACATCAGGGTTCCTCAGGGCTCTTAAAGTCTGGAGATGAGGGCAGGTCCTAAAAGTAGTGGCTGGGTGAGGGAGGTGGTGTGTTGGGGGAGGGCACGTGCATTCACATGTGCACCTGTGCAGGTGCACGTGGCAGAGATAGGGAGCTGTGGATCCACACATCTGCCCACTGCCTACCTCTGGAAACCAGAAGATTCTCTAAGCTGGGATATGAGTTGATTACAGTATCCAGAACACAGTGGTGATCTGCAATGACTAAAAGTTCTCACAATTTGCCCGCTGTGCTTCAGTGGGCCCTAACAGCCGTCTATCTCCAAGGATGGCCCATGAGCCCAGAGCTCATCCCACCCAGCCAAGCTTGGTGTCATTGCCTCCCTCCAGCAGCTTCTTTAACTTACAGGCCCAGGGGCCTCGCCTGCTCCTGGCCTCCTCCCTCAGTTGGCTCTCTGACTTCAGCACCTGCCTCCCTGAAGGTGTATGTCCCCTCTAGGGATCTTAACACCACATGTCTACTTTCATGTGTAGACCAAGATGCGGGACCTGTGGTTAGTCGTAAAATGCCACTCAAGGGCATGAGGATTGTCTATTTTATGAAATACTGTCCAAGGCAAAAAGCACTGGTGGGTAAGGAAACAGTTTGCTCCACACTAGAATCCTTCTAAATGCCTTCTTCTTCCAACTTTAAATCTTATCCCTTAAACTCTGGACACACCAGCCCTTTCTAACCAGCCCAGATCTAATGTTCCATACATTCTTGCAAGAAAATGATTGCTTAAAACTTAAAATTCGGAGGACACCTGATCATTTTTGGCCACCCAAAAGCTCCCGCACCAGCACTGATGTGGAATTGGTTCCATGGAAATTGCACAAGATTAAGTGGGTATTAACTTCTGGTGTCTGCAAGAGGTGGCGGCTGACTGTTTATTTGAGAGTAAGGCCCAAGGAAGGGCTGTAATATTGGCAGTTCAGGTACTCACCACTCATGAGATAGGCCAGAATGCGGTGGGAAACAGGCATGCATGCGTCTTGGAGTGAGGTCGGGGTCTCGCTATGGATTCCACCACACGCAGCCTTAATGTCTCTGAACTTCCATATAGCATCGATTAATGTGAGAACGGGCTAAAGTAGTATGTACAAAGCTCCTGTGCGTTCCTTACTTAGAAAGGGTGCTCAGTAATGGCGACCGTCAATGACTATTTCTGGGCATCCAAGACACTAGTGTGAGAGCTAGGTTGGGGGTTGCAACCTCCATAAAGATTTATTCCACATTTGAGCCCAGATTCCAAGTTCCTACTCGTGTTAGTAGTTGTTAGCCCTGGCTAATTCCACAGTCACCCCCGAGCCTCTGGTCAAATTACAGATTTCTCGCACTATTTGAAAAGATTCTGATCTGGCAGGGTTTGAGCGGGACCTGGGAATCTGTATTCTGTAAATGCTTCACCTCTGACTCTAATGACCAAACTGAGACTTGAAAGAACTGCTTACAGAGACAGGTGGATTTCACCACTAAATCTGTAATTCTTAATTATGTGGTGATATTGAAGTCACTGCTGCGATGACTGATTAGGTGGAGAAGCATTTTCTCCATCCAAAGAAACGTACTAGCATTTCCCCTTCAGCCAATCAGAATATTAAAAAAAAAAAAAAAAAAAAAAACGGGGGGTGGGGGAGGAGGTGAATGTTTTTGAGAAGTTTCCAGGTAATCCTTCCTACTTCTACTGAGAACCACTGCATCAGGGCTGTCTTAGAGCCTGAGGTCCGGTGGGATGCCAGCATCTGCCCTCTCTGGCACCATTCACCGGCCCTGTGGCTGGGGTTCGAGAAGTCACCATCCCTAACTTGGGCCCAGTTTAAGACAAGGACAAAACAACCTTCCAGAAAGCAATTTGGTATTGGGAGAGGAAGCCACTCAGATCTTCCCTATGCACCCACTTACATAAACTAACCCACAAGGGAGGATTTGTCCCAGAAGCGACTTCATGAGATGTTGCAAGTCAATGACAATCAGAAACAGCGAATTACTCCAAGGGTCAGAGGTAGGTGTAGGCTCTCCACTGTGACAGACTGTTGGTAGGTGCCTCTTTCTCCTGATAGTAGCTCTCCCGGGTCTGAGGGACTTGGAAGCTAGAAATAGGTACTAGCCAGAGGTGTGTTTACTGGGAGAAGGACAGAGGAGGGGAGGGCGGAGAAGGGGGATTGAAGAGAGGAGCACATTCTGACTTATGAAAGGAGCAAGGTCTGCAGCTCTTTGGGAAACTCAAAAGCCTAAACTTGAGGGATGACTGTGGAAAGTAATATTCACATGAAAAGATGCTCCATGAGAATGTCAGCCCCCAGAGGGCAAGGGCTTTGCCTTGTCCAAGCCATCGATTCCCAGCAGAATGACCCATCCCGTTCAATTCAGATCAAGAAAACAGAGCACCCAGCTTATGTATTCTGGGAAAGTTAGGTGCTCTTTCTTTGAAGAGAAAGCAAAGAAGAAGTCCATATTTAACAGATGCCTGCTCTGTGTCTAGTGCTTTAATGCTGTGGTTCCCAAACTTTGTTGCACATTAGAATCACCTGGGGAAGCTTGAAAACTCTTAATGCCCTGTACTAATTAATTCACTATGTTCAGAGGTGGGAGCCAGCCGTCAGCATTTTAAGATTCCCAGGTGATTCCAAGGTGCAGCAAAGTCTGAGAAGGACTATTTTCACACCATATTCCTTTGACGAAAAAAATGGTCCTGTGAAATAGGTATAATAGAATTTAAAAGTCCTGTTTCAAATCGGCAAGGAGCCGATCATTTGTCCAGGGCTAAGCAGGGTTACGAGCCCAACTCTGGATTTAAAGGCAGGACCGTGTGATCTGATGGCCATGCTCTTCCCACTGCATCTGGTACAATTCTTAGCACACAACAGATTGCCAGTATCTATTGTCGATTTATACGAAGCAGATTCATATCACATAAGAGTGAACATTAGCTTTTGTGAGCTGTTCCCCAACTCATGGAAGAAGGATCAAGAAGACACAAACTTAAAGCTCTAGTAACAGGAATTTAGGATTAGGTACTAGAATGCCTTTTCTGAAAGCGATTATTCAGGCATATTGAAATGAAAAATCCAAGGATTGCTTCTGCCTCTGTCTCTATAAGAACACGGGCAATTTTGCATGAGATGAAAGAATCATACTTTTTTGAAACAAAATATTCCAAGAAAGATGACATATCAGAATTTAAGGAGCTCCTTCTCCCACATTTGTGAGGATGATGAAGTTTTCCTACTGATGCTCAGAGAGATACCTCACTGGTCTCATTTATGAGGCCGTGGGTCCATTGTAGGACACTCGGCCCCTAACAAGTCTTCCTTTACACCTGATCAAAGATGAAACACAATTTCTAATTCTTCATTTAGTCCCCTATTGTTCTTCAAGAATGAGGATCCTCAAAGCAGAAAGGAAAGCCCAAGTCAGGTGTGTAGATGGTAGAGCACTCCAGCTCTCTACAGGAGTCCCAGTGCCTAGGTATGTGTGAGAGGAATCTGTTCTCATTTTGATAGAAAATAGGCAACTTCTGAGGTACATGCATGGGCAGCTCAGTCGGATAAGCTTCTGCCTTTGGCTCAGGTCATGATCCCGAGGTCCTGGGATCAAGCCCCGGAGTAGGCTTCCTGCTTAGAGGGGGTCTGCTTCTCCCTCTCCCTCTGTGCTCTCCCTCTCAAGTAAATAAATAAAATCTTTAAAAAAAAAAAAACCAGGCAGCTTCCACATAGAATAAAAGTCTATTCCACACAGAATAAAGACCTTTGAGAAACCATACAAAATATAAGGTAGGAAAGAATAAAATCCAATTCAAGTTTTTTGGGGGAAAAAAGGAAACTGCACACTAATAAAGTAGATATGTCCTGTTAAGGGAAAATTATCAAATAGAGAATTCATCAATGACGAGTACTTATAAAAAGAAAGGAGTGGTCTCTGGGATCAGCATGAGTTCATACACCTTGAATGCATGTCCTTATTTCACTATGATGATTAAACCAACAGATCAGGAGAATACGATACATGTCTGTCTCAAAAAGCAAGGCATTTGACAGTTTTTAAGATTACATCCTTGTAAGCAAGACGAAGACACATGAATTGGCTGGGAATTCAGGTATATGAATTTCCTGAAAAACTCTAGTCAAAAATACACATTCCTGAACTAACACTAACAATGGAGGACAGTTTCTAATAATAATTACAATGTTCATCAAAGCCAATATTTATCTATGGTCTTAGTACTTCACATATCCTTTCACTTTTATTAGCTTACATGAAGTCTCTAGTGATGAGCTCAGCCCTATTTGGTTAAATATTTTTGGCGGGGCACCTGGGTGGCCCAGTGGGTTAAGCGTCTGCCTTCAGCTCAGGTCATGGTCTCAGGGTCCTGGAATCGAGCCCCACATCGGGCTCTCTGCTTGGTGGGGAGCCTGCTTCCCCCCTCTCTCTGCCTGCCTCTCTGCCTACTTGTGATCTCTCCCTCTCTGTCAAATAAATAAATAAAATCTTTTAAAAAAATATTTTTGGCAAGGATTTGGTGAATACTAAGCAAACCTTCTGGGTGGCAGAACAGTAGGAACAACAAAGCTGTGTTGGATTATTTACGTCAGAGCTATTGTGAAAAGTTCAAGTTGATTTTCAAACATTCCTAAAAGCATCAAAAAATTTTCAAGAGAAGCTGTGGAAGGCAGATGTGGGTAAACAGGTGAAAGGTGAGTAGCCTGGATTGGAGGGCCTTTGAGCCCTGGTCAGTCTCTGCACAAGATCCCCTTCACCCTGCCTCTTGGAAGCTGGGGTAGGGTGAGTGGGGCAGAGGAGGGACCTCAGGAAGATCCCAGAGCTTTTAGGAGTCCAGTGTGAAAAGTCCCATGAACTAGCATAACTTCTAATCCGACATCTGAAACTAAGGTAAAATGATAGGATGCCAAGCACCATAATGCCATTCCCACGTCTGTAACTTTGCTTCAAGAGGCTTCAACATACACTGGGTGGATTCCCAGGCATAACTAAGCATCAAATGAACCTCCCCTGGGAGCAATGTCTGTGTTACACACCCACATCCACAGGAACCTGAGTGAACATTACACAATGAGGTTTATAGATATCAGTGCCTGCCCTCAAGGAATGGCGGATCTGAAACCAAAGACAGACAGATAGAAAGGCAGGAAGGGAGAGGAAATGCTCTTATAGCTAACCACCAGACAGCCACAATCAGATTCATGTAGGAACTGTGATGGCTCCCTGTGGGCACAGGTGTGTAGTTCAGATGACAGGTGAGGGGGGTCTGTACTGCATAGTGGGCTGTGTCGTTATGTGTTTTCTTCCACATATGCAGTGGAAGAAAACAAGAAGGAACATTCACGTTTCTGTAAGCAACTGGAAGGACAACTTCTCCATAAATCAGAGAAAGAAACAAGTCATCATCTGCCTGGTTCCTTCCCTAAGCAGAGGCGACCAGGAAGCACCCACCTTGGCTAAAGGTTGCCCCTTGGGGTACAAATGGCTTTGCAGTGGCCCTTCTCTCCTGCACTCACATGCAGGAATGGGAGTAGAGTGGGCTTCAGGCCTGCCCCTCCACCGACTTTTTATAGAGATCAAGCACCCCGATCCTGGAGATGCAGGGGAGGCCTGGGACAGTGCTGAGAGCTGAAGGTCATGGGAGCAGAGAGCAGCAACCAGGTATGGACTCCAGGAACCAGAGACAGGCCTGAGTTCCAGGGTGCTAGAGGTGGAGAGCTTGAGTCAGGTGGATGGGATCAAAAGGGTCACAGCCTGGGGAAAGGCGAAATGTCCCAGGCCACCTTGCCCTGGAACATGCTCTGTGTCGGGGTTTCTAATTGGATGGTGAGCTCTTCAAAGACAGGCAGGTGCTCTCTCCCCGTTAATCTGTCCCTAATTCCCCAGGGCCTCCAAAAATACCGAGATAACTTAGAGCAGTGTTTCTCAGAAAGTCATGGTCCTCCAAATACCTCCTCTGGCATGTGACACAAAGGCAGCGTCCTGGACTTGCCCCATAACAATTAAATCAGGATCCCTAGAAGATGGCCCAGAACCCTAACATTTTAGGAGCTTCGTAGTTGGTGCATAAACACACACGTGCCTGTGAACTACTGAGCTACAGCAGAAGACCTGCTTGCCTCCACGTGGTCTGAGTTCGGTGAAATGGCCCCCATCCGAATGTTTCCAAGAATTCTGGAAGGTTCTTCTGGAACCCTTGTCACCTCAGTCATGACAGCGGAAAGTGCAATATTTCCTTTCACATGGTGGGAGGCAGGAAAAGAGAATCTCTGAAAGACAAGGATATAAACAGATCTTCTCCACTTACATTTTTTTTTTGAGATTTTATTTATTTCTTTGTTAGAGAGAGAGAGAGAACGAGCACAGGTAGACAGAGTGGCAGGAAGAGGCAGAGGGAGAAGCAGGCTCCCTGCCGAGCAAGGAGCCTGATGTGGGACTTGACCCCAGGACGCTGGGATCATGACCTGAGCCGAAGGCAGCTGCTTAACCAACTGAGCCACCCAGGCGTCCCTCCACTTACATTTTTAACTTTCTGTTAAAAGACACTTTCCGATGCTGTCTTGCCCTTTGAGCTTTTACAAAGGCAGCCACCTTTGCTACTGCTTTAAAAGAGAATCTACAGATATTGACGAGGAACAATACTGTTTTCTTGGAACTTTTACTCAGCTTGAAAAAAATCACAGCTGCATAATGTGGGATCCTGAAGCCAGGCTCCTTGAATTTTAAATCTCAGCTCTGCCTCTTACTCATTCTAAGACCTTGGGCAAGTTGCTAACATCTCTGTGCCTTGATTTCCCTGCCTGTAAAACAGGTAAACTAAGAACCTACACCCCACAGAAGAGAATTGGCACCTGTGAAGCACCTAGAACGATGGCTGGTCCTGGTCCACAGCAAGCCGTCACAAATGAAGCAATTGTTACCTGGTGCTATTCCATGTATAGAGGAGGAAATGGAAGTTCAGTGTGGGAAGGGATGAGCAGCCAGTTCATGGCTCCGTGAGAGCTAGAATCTGGGATCTGTATTCTCACTACAAGGCACTTTCTGCATTTCCCCTTTCTGTCCTTTCCCTCTCCTGTGATGCAAAAATTTGATGCTCAGTCCCTCTGATGATCTGATGATCTGAGTATCTAAATATCATTTGAAGAACTAAAAACCATTTGAGAGCCGCCAATGTGTGTTCGGCCAGAGCCCAGGCAAGAACCCCCAGTCAGAGACAATGAAGACAAAGGACTCCGGGAAGCATCTTGTCCATCTCTGACAAAGAGTAGAATTCTACAGAGGTTGAGAGAGCTGCAGTGACATGTCTGTAGTCCCAGGGTGTGATTTTAAACCCACAACACCTGACTCCTAGTCCTGTGCCCTTGCCCCAGCCAACCCCGACCCTGGGAGGGATGCCACACGCAGGGTAGAGCTGCCCCTCTGAGCAGCTGCGCTGGACACTTTTGCAGACTCCTCCTTGCTCGGATCTGCTGGCCCAGCCTCCAGCAACCCCTCTCCCGGCTGATGGTGCCCATCGGCTCATGGCTCCGCGGCTTCGTGAGCTGGACGGGGAATAAACCAAGTTGGCATCATCAGACTTTGGTGGGGAGGACCATCTCGGAGTCCTCTAAATCATGTGGAGCACAGCAGTCAGGATGAAGCTAGCCTGGTCCTTTTTATGACTTCCCCCAAGTGAAGGGGTAACATCTTACCAGTACCTCCTTATTACCTGGAGTGAGTTGCAGTGATGTTAAATGTCTCCTGGCCTCTGTCCTTGACGGGTTTCCAATGACAGTCTTCACTGCAACCTAAAGATCCCCATCGGGTAGTTTTCCCCTTTGAGACAGAATTAATTTCAGCCCATAAGAGTCTGCTCTCCTCACACCGGCACTCAGTGCAGGTGGGACTCGGGGTCCATGTTTCTGGCTGGGGTGCGGGGAGAGGAGGCTTGATGAGAGCAGGCAGGAGAGCCAGGGCCGGGTGCCTGGAAACAACTCAGCATCTTGCCCTTGTTACTAATAATCCTCCCAAAATCACCGAATGGTTTCTGGGCATTAAAGTTATCGTTTGCCATAAACCCCTTGTCTGTTTTCTGGAGAGTTTAATATACTGCAGGAAGTTTCACCCATAAAAGGTGGCGGCTGCGCTCCCGTGAGCGGGCCGGGCGTCTGTAACTTATGACCTTCATAAATGTGAGTGGGTCTCGCGAGCGGGCCCATCAGTCTTTGGAGTAATTCTGCTTCGTAGTAAAATATTTTACTGTGCACACTCCCGTCAGCATTTGCCTCCATGGTGGGGAGATGTCCTCATTCCTGCTGCCTCTTGCTCCTTACTCTGGTTCCAGTTTCGATGATCCCACCTCCAGACCTCAGTTTGGGACCCAGAGGTTCATCTTTGCTCCTTTAGGGCCACAGCTCAGCTCAGTCTGGGGAACGTGGCTGTAGCGATAGAAATTTATTTATCACTGCGATGCTGTGGGTGCTTTTTTTTTTTCCTTCCAGAACTGCAGGGAATCTGCCAAGAAAGCCATTACCTGAACCAGGGAGAGCCCTTCACTAGCAAAAGGGACCGTGTGCTCGAAGATGCTTTGCAGGCTGCAGAGTCTTCTAGAAGCGTGAGAATTCCTTGTTATCCTAACTATCCACAGTAGTTGGCATTCTGCATCACAGGCCAAGACACCTAGAGAGGCTTTATCAGACTCGCTGCCTGCATCTCACACCGGCCCAGAAAGGCACCAAACACCTTCCAGGCATTGTGGCGCGGTAGGGAGAAGGGTCCTCTCAGGGAAGGCAAGTCTCCCGTCTTAGAAAATACTCACTTTCCAAAGGCGTAAAATTCCTACACCATCTCCATTCTGATGTTACTGTGAAGAGCACACAGAGTACTGTATAAACAGTAAAAAAACTCCAAAACTGCCAAGTGGTATTGGTTTTATGATAAGGAACAACAGAGGGGTATGGACTTAAAGGAAATGAAGCTCTGTGGGAAATGATCGAGTTAATCAAAAGGATTTAAGAGAAAAAGAAGCTGGGTATAGTTAAGTGGACTATATGGCTCTTGTGATCAGGTGTTGCCCTACTGCAGGGGTCGGGGGGTAGGTACTGGGAAGGTAGAGCTAGCGTGACTAGCTTAGTGAGCACAGCAGAGATGGTCCATCTGTCCAGCAACCAGCTGCTCCGGGAAATTGTCCATCACATGGCCTCAGGGCAATTTAATTCATTTTCAATTCAACAAATATTTGTGGAATGCCTAGTGTGTACCAGGCATTTCTGTAGGGTTTTGAGTTATGTCGGTAAACAAAACAAAGATCTTGTCCCCTGAGGAGCCGATAATTTGGAAGGGCATGTTCTCTGCTACCTGTGCACGCTGGGCGAACAGTTCCTCAAAAGCAGGATGGAGCCTAGAGTAGCAGGTGCAGTCCCGTTGGGCTCTCCTGTCCCCCAAGCAGAAATCAGGGAGGGAGGTCTGTAAAAATTGCATCCATGGGTCATCCGTCAGAGAGAATTCATCAGACTCCAGGGAGCCCAGCAAGTTCCTCCTTCCTCTCTCTCTCCTGATGTGTACATCATTTTTATATTGTGGGTCACAGTGTGTTCTAAAATAGACCAACAGGACAAGTTCTTCCCGTTGGTGGCTGGCATGGCTGCATTCAGAGTTCACCTTCAGACCTGCTTCTGAAGCACATGTCATGAGTTTTCAGGGACATTTAGAGAGGGCAGAGAAATAGAGTCAGGAGTCTGGAGGAGTGGAGAAAACATGAGAAATGTTGGGGTAAAGGATTGTTCCCTGGGAAAGATCTCCAATACATGGCATTTTAAAGTCGGTCCTGCAGGCTCCTCATAATTCAGGAGCCGCCACTTAACCTCTCTTTGAGAAGCTATGTTACTGAGAGACAAACATACACTTTTTAATTTATAATCTCTCTGAGCAATTACTTACATTGGTCAGCTATTGCTGTGTAACACCCATGAAATCTCAGTGGTGTGCGGCAATAAACATTTATTTTGTTTGCACCTGCTCGGGCTGTCTGGAAGTTGGCAGATATAGGCTGGGCTCAGTTGTTCTGTTCTTCAGAAACAGGCTGGAGAGTGAATTTTAAGTTCAGCTGCCCCAGCCATGGATGGAATGATATTGCTCTTGTTGGTCTGTTTTAGAACATAATATGACCTGTGATGCAGGGATGATGTACATCCTGGAAGGGGGGTAGAAAGGGAGGAAGAAAGAAAGGATGGAAAGAAGAAAGTAAGGATGTAAAGAAGGAAGGAAGGAAGATAGTTCTGGGAAAAACTGAATCAGCAACAACAGCATCACTTGAGAATTTAATAAAAATGCAGATTATTGGACCCCACACCCAAGATCTACCCAATCAGAATCTCTAGGGGGAGGTTCCAACAGTCTGTGGTATATTGAACTTTTCAGGTGATCCTGATGCTAAAGTCAGAACCATTGCTCTCCATTTGCAGATTAGATCTCTCGTCCTGCTTGGGCCAGTCAGCTAGCCAGAACAATGGCAGAGGCACAAGAAGGGGAGCAGAAATGTGTGACATCTCTTAGGGCTTAGCTGAGGAACTGGCCACTGATATAGAGTCTACTCACATTCCACGAGCAAAGTGAGATATGACTAAGGTCATGGATCCAAGGAAGGGTGAAGAATTGGGCTCAAGAATTCAATCTACTTAAGAACTTAACAAAAATAATGTTACTGTAGCACTTTATGGTCTATAATACTCTTTCACATGTTATCTCATTTCATTCTTATAACAACTCTCTGAGGTGGGAGGTGTCTCCATTTGACAGATGAAGGAAAAGAAGTTTCTAGATATTGAGGTCAAAGACAAATACTTAGTAAAACCCAGGTCTCTCATCTCTAATTTGAAGCTATTTCCACTGCATCAAACTTCTAGACCACTGGTTCATAAAATCAGGCTCCAGATCTCTTTCATAATAAAAAACCTCTCCAATGCATGGTGTGTTAAGTACTCTATGGTCTTTATGCACCCAGGGAGAATAAGTAACAGAAACATAAGAACATATTTTCACCCATACTATCTAGCTCTATTTATCAGGTTTCAAATTTCCAGTTTCTTGTGCCTCTAATACTTCCCCATGGCTTGAGTTCCAAATATCCATTAGCCTTCCCTTCTATACTCTATGTCCTTCAAATTTTGTGCAAGCTAATTTTTCCATAGAAAAATGATTTTGACTAACTTCCTAGAGGCTGTGATTTTGCTGGAGTGTCAGAAGATGGAGTGGGGCGGGGTAGGTTGGCCAAGAGCACAGAAAGAAAAAAGCAAACAAGTAGAGCTTTCAAAGAAAAGATGGTGCAGAGGACATGATATGTCTTGGTGTCATGCTACAGAATTCATAGCCTGTCAGATATTTTTCAGCCAAAGTCAAAGAGAAATTTTAGTGATTGCCTTTGATGACGGAAAAAATCCAATTAGAAAATGTTTTTGATCAGATAAATTTTCATTGGAAACACTTCAACAGCTTAAATCTGAGGAAATATTTCTTAAAACTTACGAGAAGTCTGGCTTACAGAATAAGATTTCATTTGTTGTTTCCACCTTTATTTGTAAGGCAAACATCTTCCTCCCTTTCTCCTTCCCTGCCCAGCTCCCAGCTTACCCCTCCCTCCCTTGACTACCTGACAATTTAAGACACCTGAGGTGCAATAGGGGAAAAATATGACCCTGACTCCAAATGTGATCTATAGGGAGCTCTGGCTGCACACCTTAATTATTGCTAACAAAGTAACATTTTAATAGCTTTAGGTTGAAATTGATGAGCCCTCCTGTTCACTGGAAGTCTTGCAAAGACATGACAGGACATCTTGTAGAAAAAAAAAAGAAAGAAAGGACACAGTGGCGTTGAATAACTGACTATGTAGAATGGTCAGTTTAAAAAAATAAAAGTGCATTGTCCTTGGTCAGCAACTTTTCCCAAAGAACTCAGAGTCCATTAGAGCCCATATGTTCACCTAATTTATTTCCATCTTTCTATAAATAGGATGCAAATACTCTTTCCTTTTACAGAAGAATAAGCTGAAGAAAGTCACCATGGAGAGACAGCACAATGTCTTCTGGCAAGGGAAAGGTGAACAGCTGAACAGGGGATTCTAAATGCCTTGAGGCCAGTGACTTCTCCACCTATTGCTGTAATGGTGCTGGCTGTAAATGGTGGGTGGGGGTCATATACCAGATGGTTGAGGGGGCTCCAAGGAATTAAGAGGGCTTACCCTCCAACTCCATGGTAAATCTGCTAAAGTTTCAATGTTCAGGCAGAATAACAATCTTGGGCACTTATTCTTCAACCCATCATGAACCTTTGAAGCACACTCCTTTTTAATAATCCCAGCTAAAACATGTATTGGCTATGATTCTTCAGGCCAACCTCCCTTGGCATCCACGGAGATGTTTCCATTCTGTGGAAGGCAAACCACAGCCTCCTCAGAACCGAACCATGAGGCTTCTTCAAGTCTGCTCACTCTCTCAGGTACCTCAAAGACCCTCTCAAGAAGCATCTTAAGAGAGCATTGATTATTCTCCAGAAGTACTGTGGGATCACAGGAAAATTGATAGGGTGATTGAAGAGTCTCCTCTTAGAGAAGACACACCACCCTTTCTTCTGCTGTTATGGCAGAAGAAGTTGGGAGTGTAACTTCACATCTTGAGGAGTGAAAGTAGGGAAGAATGAGATGTTGAGACCCTTCTTAGGGATGCACAGCAATGTCCATTTCTAGCCATCTCCTCTCTGGCTGTCCTCTGTCTTCCCCGGGGAATTAGATCTCCCATACAAGAGAAAAAGGGCTCCGGAATGTCTTCCGAGTCCATTTATATGACATAATTTTTATTTCCTATATCCTTAAGAATCTTTTTATTACTCAAAAACCAGTTTTCTGGAACTCAAAATATTCTACATCTTCCGCCCACCCAATCATGAGTTTGAAAGGGATGTCTTCATTTGTTCAGGCTTCTATAGCAACTACCACAGTCTGGGTGGCTGATAAACAACAACAGTTTATTTCTCACAGTCTGGAAGCTAGAAATTCTAAGATTAAAGTCCTGGCAGATCACGCATGGCATGAGAGCCTATCTCCTTGTTCACAGACTGTCATCACAGGGCAGAAGGGGCGATGGGGGTGGGGAGGAGGAGGGTGTGGGAGGGGTGGTTGAGAGGGGGGTGTCCTCTGGGGTCTCTTTTATCAGGGACTAATCCCATTCATGAATGTTCTGCTCCCATAATCTAATCACCTCTTAAGGCCCCCACCTCCTAATACCATCACATTGGGAGTTAGGATTTCATTGTTTGAGGACTCAAACATTCAGTCCATAACAAAAGGTCTATTTAAGAGAACAAAAGCCAAACTTGAACTTTTTCCACCTTTTCCCTTGCGTTTTTGCATCCTGGGTGGTGAGTAAAGAATAATACTTTACTGCTATCTGAGTCATAGAGAGAGAAAGGTGGTAGGTCTGTTTACCAAGGAAAGTGGTAAACACTTCAAACTAGTCTCCCACATCATCATAAATCTTCTCCCATCACTAAAGGAAAGGCAAAACAATCCAGAGAAAATAGAAATAGGGGTGTTCTCTTTCTCAAGAATTAACCACTCTGTACAAGCAAAAATTGGAGGAAGGGCTTAAGTCAGCAGGAAGAAAGAGGAGAAAGTGAAGAGCTATTAAAACATGCTGGGTCTTTTAGTAGGTATTATTTTGTCATAAGCCATACAGTCATAAACATAATTCAATAATAAATAGCTTTTGGGGAATAATATTGAGCTCAGTCTTCTTTAGGGAGCCCCAATACACCTTAGTCAAACTCATATCATATCACATTACATGTCACACTCAGTATGTATAAATAAGTGTGTAAATACTGAAGGCAGTGATAGTATATGGGGACGGTCCTGGAATTAGTTGCAAGGAGTGAGGGTGGGACAATGCCATTGTAGAGAGATTCAAGAAATGTAGGTTAGCCTAGTAACACAAGGGCAATAAAGAAGGTAGGAATACTTAATGCCATGTGCAGAAGTAGATTTGAAACTTGTAGATGCTTGGCAGAGCAGAGGGATGAGGTCTCCATGACAAGTAACCTTGAAAGCATGTTAGGAATTTGGGATGGGGTTAGGGATGATAGGATAGCTCTTGGCCCACGCTGGAGATGACTGTTCTCAGAGCCTTAGTCTGTGTTATCTCAAGGAAGTGGCTCTATATCTAAGATTTCTTCATCTTCTGCAAAGAAGAAATATTTTTAGGGACTCTCTGGAACTTCCAATGAAGAAACCTATCAGAATCAAGATTCAAACCACTCGAAAGAACCAATGCATCACAGAAGATAGGAGCTTTTAATACGCAAATACGCAAAAGAAATTAGTGTAGTTTTAAAAGGAATTTATCTTACTTATAATTAAAAACTATAGATTTTGTTATAGCCTGGGTTCCCCAGAAAGCAGAGCATGAGGCAGGGAAGCAGAAGTGAGGAAAAATGGGCAAGAAACTGGGAAGAAGGAGGAAGCAATTCAAGGGTGAATTTCCAAGCCATCTTGCTCTTGGTGTCAAGTACAACTGACTGCCGGGTCTCTCAGGACCATCTCCTGAGCCATAAGATGAAGAGTGGCTTCTTAGGTACTCCACCCAGTGGAGGAAAGGAGAAGAATCCATCTGCTGGCTCTCTTCTCCCATGAGACATAGGTTCATCTTATTGGGAAGTGAAATCCCCTGTGCTTCCTGGTGGTTTATGCTTCGGGAACAACAAAGAAGCCCAGAGGCAGAAGGTGAAAGGGAGCAGCAGAGTGCTCTGGACATGAACAGGTATGAGTAGCTGCTTCAGCTGGTAGAGCATGAGGCCCGTGTGGCCACTGCCACAGCCAAGGTTGCCAAAGACAGAGGAGGTTGAGAAAATCTGTTGGGCTCTTAAAGGTAATTGTTTCTTAGTCTGTTCAGGCTTCTATAAAAAGATACCATATATTGGGAGGCTGAAATAGTCAACACTTATTTCTCACAGTTCTGGAGGCTGGCAAGTCCAAGATCAAGGTGCTGGCAGATTCAGTGCCTACCGCGAGCTTGCTTCCTGGGGTATAGATGGCTTCTTCTCACTGTGACCTCCCATGGCAGGGACAAGGGAGGTATTTAAGGCCTCTTTTATGAGGACATTGATTCCATTCATGAGGTACCACCCTCATGATCTCATGACTTCCCCAAGACCCCACCTCCTAGCACCATCACCTTGGGAATTAAGCTTCAAACTACGACCCTTGAGACATATTAGGGCCCTAACACTGTTCGTATCTTCTAAATAAAGATTTAGCTTTACATATTCTCAAATAAGAGAAAAGGAATGGCAGTACTGTGAGTACTCATCAAAAACAGGGAGTTTTACCCAAGAATTCTTAACAGTAACTAAAGAATATGTGGATTGAGTGTGTATCATTGTCCAAATGGGTTGGAAAAAGAGGTCTTCCCTGTCTGTTCAGTATTAGCATTCCCGAAATCAGAGAGAGCATTGAGAAAGCTAATACCAAACAGGCATGGGAGAGTTCTTTTCCCAATCTATTTGGACAGCGATCTTGTTGAGTAGCAAATGATGTCCTGATAACTCATAATAATGGCTGATATTTCTAGAGGTTCAACATTGTTTTGGGAGTTCTGCTTTGAACGCTTGCATTAATAATGCTACATATTAACAGAGAGCCGGAGAAGCCAAATACTGTGTCCAAAGGCTCATAGCAGCTAAGTGGTTGAGTTAGGATTTGAGTCCACGTGCTCTGACCCCAGAGCCCATCCTTTTATCCATTGTATTGAGTCTTGACACTTTGCTAGAAGATAAAATTGTAATTACTTCTCTTTTCCAAAATTCATGTCTGCTTCTGAGAAGTCCTGAGGTTTCCTTGAAATGTAATTAAGATTATGCATATTTCACAAATAATTTTTAAACACCATAACTTCCTGAAACCCATGACAGGCCACGTGTTGTGATACAAGGGAAAACACATCCCAACTTAAATCTGGTAACAAGAAATGCTGTGGATCCATTCTACAGGCCATAATATTGCTCCAGAAAGCATCCCAGTAATTAAAGGGTAAATTGTGTGAGTGAGAAAACAGTTTCTTTCTCCCCGGATCTGAGTGGTTTCACGCCATGAACAAACAGCAGTGGTAGAGTTGGGGTGAGGGTATTTTGAAAGGCTGAACAAGGTACAGAAAGCCCCCACTGTGAGCCGGATGAAATTTCAATTCCCAGTCCAGAGAACTTCCAAAAGCAAATCTTGTTTCCTGCCTTTAATGTATTTTGTTCATGCTCCACAGATGTCCTTTCTCATAAATTCAGAAGTATCTGCACGTCCCAAGGTGAGCTGGTATCTTCTTTTTATTGCCGGCAGTTTGCAGGCAAGGATCTGACATTAAAAAAATACGGCACTCACTTTCGAGAGTATGACCCTCTTTCTCAACTCTTTCCTCATCTTCTTCCAGTTCCCTGTGCTCTTTTCACCTTTGTGCTTCTGGTTAGCACGCATGGGGGCTCTGGAGAGACCCTTCCAGATACCTGGACTTCTTGCTCAATTGCAAAAGGATGCATTTTGTCTACAGATTGCCTCATAGCGACCCTGTGTCTGTCTAAGATGAAAGGACCCTCCAGAGAACTTATTTTAGATGTTTGCCAACTAACTCATTTTGCATGCTTCCTGGGAGACACAATGTGCACCACCTCTACAGGAGGAAGCAGGAGAGATGTTGGATATCTTGAAGGAAATTTATGATGCTGATGGGAAAGTTAAGCCCCTTAAAATAACAGCTGGGTTATGAACAAGGGAGGAAATTTTTATCACCTCGTGCCTGTGGCTTCCCTCATCCCCTTCCTAAGGGATAGTGGCCATGGATCTGATTGGTAGTCTCTTGCCTCTCCCTGCTTAATGGCACTTATTTTGGAGAATTTTGATAGACCTTAAGTTCAGCTAACTTGAGCAGATTCATATGCTTTTAGATATATCCTTGTGGATATGGTAAATGCATCATGTGACTTGTAGGGACTTTGGTTCTATACCCATTCTTCATTTTCTCATTCTTTTTTATAAGAAAACTCCCATATCTCTGGGACTAGCAATGTGCCAGGTAAAAGACATTTTCAGTACCCTCTACGAACAAGGAGTGGCCAGTTGACTAAACTCTGACAATTGAGGTGGAAATGAAACTGCTCAGAGGGAACTTCTGTGGAAGCACCATAAAAGAGAGAGAGAGCTGGGAGCTCCTTTCTGCCCTTCTGTCTTTTCTCCATTTTTAGACCTGAAACTTGAACCTGAAGGCTGGAGCTTCTGCAGCCAAATTGAACCATGAGGCAATCTCAAGGGAGGAATTTTGAGCCAGATGTATCAAAGAAGAAAGATGAAGGATTCTAGTTTCCTGACAACTGGAGAACTGTCATATCAGCCCTAAACTTCCACCTCTAAACTTGTTTTATCCAAAACAGAAATAGGTTCTATCTTATTTTGGCTAAGGTTGTTTTGTTGGTCTATTGTATGTAGCAATATCTAACCCTAACTGATTGACTACCTCTGTGATGAGAATGTGCCAGTAATGCTTTCTCCTAACTGACTGATTCAGGTATCTGCCACTATATTTGCTAATGTTCGTTAGGTGACAGCTAACAACACTCACCAGAGCTAACTTATGCAGGAAAGGGGAATCTACTATGAGGTACATAGTTAGGTCTCACAGAACTCGGGACCTCAGAGCCAAGCTGAACCCAAGAATCGGAAAGCCATCTGAAATTGCTCTCTGCCCCTTGTTCTTGTTCCTTCCTGTGTGCTTGCTTCCTTCTGTCTTTCTGCAGTCCACTTCCCTCTGCTTCTTTGGGCCACACAGTAGAGGACATGATGTCTACTCCATACTCCTGACTTTATGTTCCCCAAAGTGAGATCGATTCTCTCAATTTCCTGGGGGTAGAACTTTCACTAGCCCAGAAAAAAAGAGGCTCATTGAAAATTGAAGAAACACTCCAAAAAGCATCCACTACTCCTATATCAAATGGAAACCTTGTATAAATAAAAAACAATCTGACATGGAAAACAACAACAACAATAATAAAAAGCACCCAACATGTTAATGCCTGATTCTTCAGACTAGGAAAGTATTTGTCCAAACATTTAAGAAAGAAATAATACCACTCTTGCACAAATACATCCAGGAAAGAGAATGAGGGAACATTTCCTAATCTTTTTAGAGATCAGCATAACCTGATTCTAAAATTTGACAGTGGCATTTCAAAGAAGAAAATCTATAACCCAATCTCTCATAAATATATACTCAAAATTCTTTTAGAAAATATTAGCAGATAGAATACAGTGAAATATAAAAAGGGGATTAACATAACCAAATGGGATTATTTTAGATACGGAAGGGTAATTTAACATTAGAAAACTAATTAGTGCAACTGACAACATTAATGGAAAAAGAGAGAAAATATTACCATATTATGGGAGAAAACATCATCTTGATAGATGCAGAGAAATCATTTGCAAAATCCAATGCTATTCATGAAAAACTCATAGCAAAGTAAGAATAGAATGGAACTTTCTTAATGTGATAAATATAATCTACAAAAAACCTGTAGCAAGTATCATGCTAATAATACAATATTGAAAACTTAATTCCTGAGTTTGGAAATAAAGCAAAAATTCCTGCTGGCCTAAATTTTATTCAAAATTCTGATGGAGTTTGTAGCCATAGTAATAAATTCAGAGAGAGAAATAAAAAGCATAAATTTTGGGGCACCTGGGTGGCTTAGTCAGTTAAGTGTCCAACTCTTGATTTTGGCCTAGGTTATGATTTCAGGGTTGTGAGACTGAGCCCCAGGTTGGGGTCCACAGTGGTTGTGGAGCCTGCTTAAAATTCTCTCTCTCCCTTTCCCTCTGCCCCTCTCCATGCACGCACTCTCTCTCAAAAAAAGCATACATATTGAAAGAAAGAAAATTCTTATTTTTCATAGATGACATGGTTGTTTATCTAGAAAATAAAAAATAGCCACCACATCATTAGAAATATAAATAAATTCAGCTAAGTTGTAGATACAAGGTCAATATAAAAGAATTAATTGTATGTCAGCAACAAAAATTATAAAATAAAAAAGTGTAAAATATAACATCAAAACGTATCAAATACTTACAAAAAATCTAGTGAAAGATATATAAGACCACTCCACTGAAAACTACTAAATATTACTAAAAGAACCGAATTAAGTGGAGGAGTGTACTACATTCATAGATTGGAGAATGCAGTACATGTCAATTTTCCCAAATTAACCTATAGATTTAATGAAGTTGCACTCAAAATCCTACTAGGCTTTTTTTTTAAATGGAAATTGAAAAGCTGAACATACATACTCCCCATGACCAGAGAATTCTACTCCTGAGTATGTACCAACAGAAATCAGTACACTTGCTTATCAAATGTCATATAATGGAATGTTCAAAGCAATATTTTCAATACTCCAATCTGGACCATTAATGTCCATTAATAATAGAATGATAAATGCATTGTTCACACAAAGGAATGTTAATAAGCATTGAAAACAAATGATTCATAAACATATATAGAATATTGATGAATCTCACAAATACACTGAGAACAAGAAAGGCCAGAACCCCCCCAGAAAAGAATATATACAGTATTATGCCAGTTATACAACATATAATAAAAACATCACTTCCATTGGAAGCCAGGAGTGTTGTCACTCTTGCAGTGAGGTAGTAATGAGGAGGAAATAGGGGAGTTTTCTTGAGTGTTAGGAATGTCCTATTTGTCTTTCTGGGTGCTGGTTACATGATGTGTTCAGTTTATAAAATGTCTAGCTCTGTCTTACATATGCTTCTCTATTTTTATGTCATACTTCAGGGAATAATTGAAAAGTGATAAAATAAAAGCTAAATAAATACATATCTTTAATATGGTAACAATTCTCCACAACTTCTCCACAACTAGACTCCATTTCTAAATCTTTATTAATGTATTCCATATTAACTTCTACTTTTTCCATATTAACTTTTAATTGTTCAGGCCACAAGTCATTTTTCAAAATCATGAATAAATGTGTAAGAATATATTTTACTATTCACAAAAATATTTGCTATAGCACAGAGGCTGAGTCGGGATTCGATCTCATGACCCTGTGATCATGACCTGAGCCGAAATCAAGAGTCAGACACTTGACCTACTGAGCCAACCAGGTGCCCCAATATGTATGCTTATTGAATTTAATGGGGTTTATAAAAACAACAACAACAACAACAAAAACCAGGTACGGTTTTATTTAACAGGCGCGGTCTCTCTATATAGAGTGCCATGAAGATTGGGAAGTTGTTATTTTCCAGTGGCTCTCCCTGCTCCCATCACACCCCTGCCCCCAGGAAACTTTTCATCCTGAGGCCAGTGTCCCCAGGGAATTAACTCAGCCTTCCTCTTCCCCAACCCCTGAGCCCAGACACCTCACAGTTTGTCCTAATCCATTCTCTGAGAGCTCTGCCCTTGCCTAGAACTAACCTAACAACCCAAGTGGAGCCTGAGTCAAGTACTGATAATGGCTACGTTTTATTTGTCCCTGAAGACGATTTTACTTAAATTTTGAACTTCCCTGCCTAAATCTAGAGAAATGACAAATGGGAGAACCGTGGACCCTTGGCTGGCCACCAGGGGATAGATTTAGAGAAGACAGTGAGTTACGACCGGTGTTTTTCAAAGCATAAGGCGCCCAGGCAGTTAACTGCACATGGGCCTGTCCTGACCGTTTTGTGACTTCTCCGGGGGTTTCTTCAGTTAAAAAATAATAAAAGAAAGAAGGAAAAAAAGAAAGTTGTTCCAACCCTCTTCTCTTAATGACAAGTGTGACTTCTAAGTCACACTGTACTTGTTTCTTCCTTCAAAGTCCCTCCTGAAATTACCCTGATTTAATAAACTGGGGGATTCTATTTGGTTTCAGCATTGAACTTTTGCTCAGAAATTGAGGGAAGGGCTGGTTTTCATCAAGTTCTCCACCGGAGTCCAAATGGCAGCAGGACACATTTTGGGCAGTTCCCGTTTGATGTTTCTGAGTAAAATCAACAAAGCAGACAAACCAGGGTTTATTAGCTCTTTGTTCTTCCCAGAGGCAGAGTGCTGAATAAATGTCTTTTTTCCCTTTGGAAAAAATTTTACTAGTAACCATAGCAATAATAATTCCATCTCCAAGTGAAAATCATTATTGTTATCTTCTTTGGCAGCCCCGGTTTCTTTCCTGTTACAGGGAGACAGAAGGCAGACACCGTCTTGAAGTCTATAAAAGGCTCACCTAAGCAGGATGGGGCGCAGCTGCTTTCTCTCCGAGCCGAGAGCAGAACCAGAGAATAATGGCTTACCCCTAGAATGAGGGCCTTCATCTAGAGATGAGGAAGGGGTTCCTGGCAGTGTGCTAGATAGGTTGTCAGGGGAGTTTACAGAATCCTCTTCTTCAGAATAGAAGCCTTTAAAAATAGCTTAGATGATCTGTGCCTGGAACGGCAGATATTTGCCTTGTCTGCCTGTGTCCGTTGTACATTTCACATCCTCTTCGAGGTCTGGCTGGGCCTTTCCTAGACTGCTGATAGCTGGGCCTCTTTACCCTGTCTGCCCGCGCCAGGCAGAGAGCACGGGCTCTGCGAATGTGCACCAATGAATGAAGTTGGGAGTTTGGCTAAAAGGATTTAGCAATGATCCAATACAGTCTACTGGTTTGTGGCTAGTTCGATGCTGGCCCCGTGGTTATTTTCCTACAGTCCTTTTATAAAGCAGGGTTTGGCCAGATGCACACCATTTGGCCAGGAGGCTCTTGGAAGAATTACTGAGTCCACCTCCCTTCTTCTGGATTATTAACTTCGTCCGCTTGATTCTACACAGGCTCTTAAACAAGAAGGAAACGTTCTCTGAAGTGGGAGTGCATGCTGTGTTTCAGAAATTACTCAAATATACGTGGAGAAAATAGTTCATAGGAAGAACTTGAACCAGAGTTCAATCCAGACATCCCTTCTTCCAGCCCCACTGATGTCTCTCTCATCGAAGGAATGTGCTAACCTTCTGAAAAGTGCTTTCATTTAAAAAGTAATGGTCAGAACCCTGCTAAGTCCTCCAGTAACAATATTTCACCTCAGAGTTGACATTTATATGGCAGCGACTCATTTGTTACAAATTCTAATTGCAGAGCAACAATCCAAAAAAGGCAATGCAAAAGGCAAAAAGAGAAAAGGCACAGAAACCCTTTGAGATCCCATCTAATTAAAAATGCAAATTAAGAAAGAAACCTCAAGTCATAAGTCCTGTTCAGTCTTTTCAAAGGCACCAATTACCAGTGACTCATTGTGAAAGGGGCTGCCTTTAATTTTAAGTCAAATTTCTCAACAATATCCCATTGGCAGGAAATTAAAGTGACTACCGGCTTAGTAGTACAATTAACACTTCGACCTTTGTTATCCAAACTTTATTCATTCTTGTTCTGTTTCACAAAGCAATCACTAATGTAGGCAATTTTCCATTAAGTTTTCCTGAGGTCCTAAGAACATTTTGTTTTCCAACGCTAAGCAATCTCGTCTCTGAACTAATCCGCCCCTTCCCATGAAACCATCCTGAGGGACATTCCAGAAAAGAACAAACTCCTTGATAGGATCTCTTTTCTAATAATACTTCAGAAGACAAGATAGGAGAGCATGTTACTGCGGGACAAATGTCCTCAGACAGGAGATGTGGCTCACGAAAGGACGCTTGCTAGGGCCTGAGTCTGACCCTGTGCTAATATGGGTCCCTATCAGATGTCAGACGTCAATTCATAATGTATGCATTATAAGTTTTATTATCATAAGAGGTAACAGCAGTTATGGAATAAATTTTTTTTAAGTCTCAGAACTGGAAGAGGGATACAAGAGATCATATAGGCCAATCTCTTCAGTCCAGGGCTTACCTACTATGAACTGATTGCCTGTATCAGTCAGGAGATAGAACTCACAATAACCTGAACAGGGAAACTCTACTATGACTATAACAGGGGATTGTAGTAACAGGGGATTGGCTAGTAAGAAGCAAAGAGCTCTCTAAGGCATATTACATGGCAGATAAAAGGAACAGCCCTTATGCCGAGGCTGATGCAGAGTTCTCAAGAAAGATGCCCTCAGCCCCTACCCCAGAGCTGAGATCCAGAGAGGGTCCTGGACGATGAAGAAGTCACTGAGGGGTCAGGCAGGTGGACCACACTAAGAATCTGTCCTTCAGGTGCCAGGGGAAGCTGTTGATGGGGAGGTCCTGTGCCTCAGCCCTTGCTGAAAAATCCCATAAAGGGTAAGCCAGGGAAACCTATGATGAGGAGGTGCCTTGCCAGTGTGTGCTTTTTTTCAAGGTAGCCAGTATCCTGACTTTTTTTTTTAATTTGACAGATTGAGAGAGAGAGAGATCACAAGTAGGCAGAGAGGCAGGCAGAGAGAGAGGGACATGCAGACTCCCTGCTGAGCAGAGAGCCCAATGCGGGGATTGATCCCAGGACCCTGAGACCATGACCTGAGCCGAAGGCAAAGGATTAATCCACGGAGCCACCCAGGCGCCCCGCCAGTGTGTTCTTTTAGGAAGATGCCTGAGTGGGGGTGCTAGGGTAAGTCACCAGCCATGAGGCATGTGGTGAAGCTGGGTGCTGGAGAAGCCATTTGTCACAGGAACCAGGCTCAGAAGAATCTGTCCATGCTGCAGGAGTCAGCACTGGAGGTGTGGCCTGTGCGTGGACTCTGGACTCCCGGAGAGCTGGGCAGGTGGCAGAAGCCAGGGGCATGCTGCAGGAACCCCGGGAGAGCCGTGCAGGCTGCAGAAGCCAGGGGCATGCTGCAGGAACCTGCCTGCAGAACAGGCTGCAGGAGTCAGGCACTGAGAAAGTAGCATTTGCTCCAAGCTATTGCCAAGAAAGCACAAAGAACTAGGAAGGAAAACTCCATTCTCTTGCAGTGTCCTGCTAGCATCCTCTACTGACAAAGCTTTACCGTGTACCAGCACACAAAGGGGAAATATTTAAAGGGCCCATCTCCATTTTCACAGAGCAGACAACGATGCTTGGATTTGGAGCAAAAGACTATACAAGGGTATGTATTGCCTATTGTGTGACAGGTATTTACAGATATCATCTAACTTATTCCCTGCAATGTTTCTAGTGCATAAATATCATCAGACACAATTTACAGAGGCCCACAGAGTTTAAGAAAGGTCACAGAATTAGTAAGCAGCGGGGTGGGGATTCAAATTAAAATTTGGCCAACACCAAAATGTCTTATCAGATAAAGGGCTAGTATCTAAGATCTACAAACTTACCAAACTCAACTCCCAAAAAACAAATAATCCAGTCAAGAAATGGGCAGAAGACATGAAC
>ML103965.1:139894-242909 GCA_003697995.1 Taxidea taxus jeffersonii
CTTTCAGAGGTAGATTTCAGGGATTTATCAGTTGCATATAACACCCAGTGCTCATTGCATTTAAAAGTGCTCATTTAAAAGTTGGCCAACATCAAAGTCCGCTGTCTTTCTATACTAGGTTTTCTCCAGTGAGGCCCAGAATTCTAGGAAAAGCAGCAGCCTAGGTGACCAGTCTCAGGGCAGGGATGAAGACAAAGACTATACATGGGGGACAGGTATTCTAACAGACTGAGCTGTGGCAGGAGTGAGGATGGATTGATCTGAGCCTGGGGAAATGTGAAAGTCAGAGTCTAAGCAAAACTAAGGTAAGAACTGAATTAAGCTAAAGTCCATAGGGGTTAGGTAAAACAACTAAGATGAACTTTAAGGACATGGGTTGAAATGGGAAGCAGGGACACATCAAAACAAAGTACAGAGGTGTCAAGTACAGGTCAACAATTCCTTGAGATGAACACCACCACCACCACTACAGGTTACAGGGTGACTGGTCATGCTCACAAGTAGAGAGAGGTTGCCTGGGAGTGCATTCTGGTTCAGACAGTTTATTGAACAAGATAATAACCAAACTAGGGCTAGAGCCTAGCTTCTTGACTCCCATTTATGTGCTGTTTACACTTGTCATCAGGATCCATGAATGCTAGAGTTGCAGCAATAGACAAAAGTGGATGGAGGAGCTGGACCATAGAGCCCTTTGCCTGTTGAACTAACCAAAGGACATAAAAATGGAAAACACAGATCAAGTTTAGTTCAGGTGAAATATTTGGTATTTTTAAAGCTGTTCCTGTTGTCTTCCTTTGTCCCCCACGTACCTTCATGAGTAGGCATGTGATAAGCATTCAGAAACCCTATTTGCAGGGTGTCATATCCTCATTGCTATTAGCTGAGGCCTTCGAATAAGGGATACTCAGCCTTTACCAAACATCCGAATCATCTGGACAACTGTTAAAAAAAAGTGCCGAATCCTGAGGCTGCTTCACACCAATAATGAGAGTCTCTAGGAGTGGACCCATTCATAAGTATATTTATTTACCAGATCCACAAGCAGTGATTCTAATTCAGGCCCAGGCTTGAGTATCCCTGGCATATCCTGACAACAGCAGAATGACACTGAAAGAGACAAAAAGTAACTTAAACGCCTCTTCCTGTGGGATGTACTTTTCTACGAGGTTCTGAGAACAACTCTGTTTCTAGAGCAGCCACAGACTGGCCTGTATTACATGGTATCATCCCAGCAGAGACTTCAAACTCAAAGCTAGTCAGGAGCTTTGGTACCATGCAAAAATATGCTCAAGAGATGTGCCGGCTTCTGAAGCTATATTGCATGCTGAGAACCAACAAGACACGGAAGACGGGCATCCCTTCATTGGGAAGTGAAATGTGTTACGGTTCTGAGGTTGATCCACTCGTTGGCCTTAAGTAAATGAGGTGTGCTCCCAACAGCTACCTCAGGGTAAGATTTTAACTAGGAAATCCTAATCTTCAGTGACATATGTGGTGGGGAAAGCAATGAAACATCCTTCTGCTTGGTGATGGGTGAAGCCCTAAAGACTCAATCTGGTCTTGATGAACATCCAAGAATCTGGATGCGCGCACCCCGCTGAGGCAGGGGTTTCTGCCAACCGTGCTGGTAAGGAAGTCTGTGGTTTCTCACAGTGTCAGATTTGTTCAGTTTGGATATAAACAAATACCCTAATTTCCATCCTGGGGTATAAACAAGCAGGTTTCTCTCCTTTATCCAGGTGCCATTACTATCCTTGAAACTAGCTGTGTATCTAACTTAAAAAAAATTTTTTTTAACTTTGCATTTTTTTCTCTAGGTCATGTCATTCCACATTACTTAAAGTAGTTTTCTTTAGCTTTGTGAATAAAAAATAAATCTCAGGTTTCCAAGATAAAATTATTTAAAAATTGTTATGAAAAATTTCAGTTATATGCATAGAATAATATAATAAACTGTATCATAGGCATTATCCAGCTTTAACAGTTATGAACTTGCGGCAAATCTTATTTTATCTGTACATTTGCCCACTACCCAGCCCCATATTTTTTCGAAGCAAATGCCAGACTTCATATTATTTCATCCACAAATATTTGAGTATATAACTCTTAAACTAAAATATATGAATGTCTTAAAGATAATATTTTCTCAGCTAAAAATTGATGTTAATTACTTCATCCCATCTAATACGCAGTGTTCCAAATTTCAATTTTAATCAGTTTTATACCAATTGTTTCACTTTCTTAAATATTATTTAAATCAAGATCCAAATAAGTTGTATACATTGCAATTAGTTGAAATGCCTCTTAAGTTTTTTTGTCTTTTCAGTAGGCTCCACTCCCAGTGTGGAGGCCAATGCAGGGCTTGAAATCATGACCTTGAGATCAAGCCCTGAGCTGATGCCAAGAGTTGGACTCTTGGGATGCCTGGGTGGCTCAGTTGGTTGGGCAGCTGCCTTCGGCTCAGGTCATGATCCCAGCATCCTGGGATCGAGTCCCACATCGGGCTCCTTGCTCGGCAGGGAGCCTGCTTCTCCCTCTGCCTCTGCCTGCCTCTCTGTCTGCCTGTGCTCACTCTCTCTCTCTCTCTAATGAATAAATAAAATCTTAAAAAAAAAAAAAAGAGTTGGACTCTTAACTGACTGAGCCACCCAGGGACCCCTAAGTTTCTTTTAATCTATAAATTCTCTTGATCTGTTTTTTCTACTTCTAATTTGTTGAACACTTCAGTGGCTTGTCCTGTAGGGCTTACCACAAACTAGATTTTGCCTGTTGCGCTTCTATGGTATCTTTTAACATGTTCTCCTGTCCTCTATGTCTCCACGATTTAGCTGTTGGATATATAGGTTTAATTATTTATTTATTTTTTGGGGGGGCAAGACTAATTCAGAGGTGATATTATGTTCTAACATCAGGTAGCACATAATGTCTGGTTCTCACTCTTTTTTGGTCAATGACTTAGAAGTCATTGATTATCAATGCCTAGACCCATTCATCCATTAGGGATTAGAAAATGGTAAATTTCAATTCTTTCATCCCTCTGCCATTTTCAAGCTGGGTCATATCTATAAGAGAAATTTCCCTTCATCTATCATGTGGATACCCAGTGTTACAGTTCATATAGGAAAGGAAGGACAAAGGGTTCATCGTACTCCCTTCATTTCTTTCCCCTTTATTTACTAGTCTGCAAAATAACTAGTGGTTCACAAAATTTCTCCAATGGTGACCAATCATGTTTTCTCTAAAAAAAGCTTTATGAAATCATAACTAATATACAATAAAGTGCACTATATAAAGTAGCAAATTTTATAAGTTTTGAAATTGATACACACTTGTGAAACCAGTGAAGATAATAAACACGTCCATCATCCCCATAGCTTTCTCACGTCCCTCCGTAATCCCTTACTCCCACCCCTGATTCCCCAGATAACCACTGATCTCCCTTCTGTCATTATAGATTAGTTAGCATTTTCTAGAATTTTATCGATATATACAGTATGTTCAGCATACAGTATGCTCAACATACATACAATGTATGCTCATAGTCATACAGTATGTTCTTTTTGGGGGGGAAAGTAAAGGGGTTTGTCTTCTTTCACATAACGTAATTATTCTGAAATTCATCTATATTACCACACGTCTGTAGTTTGTTACTCTTTATTTCTGTATAGTATTCCATTCTGTGGATCTGTGGCCTTACAGTTTTCATCAACTTTTTAAAAAAAGTGTTATTATTTCTTTAAATATATTTTTTTTCTGTTCCCTGCTCTCTCAGAGACTCCAACTGCCTGTTTACTAGGCTGCTTAAAGTCTCTCCACATCTCTTTTTTTCTTCCTCCTCTCTTTTTATTTTTTTTAAGATTTTATTTATTTATTAGAGAGAGAGCGCGAGCACAGGCAGACAGAGAGGCAGGCAGAGGCAGGCAGAGGCAGGCAGAGGCAGAGGGAGAAGCAGAGGGAGAAGCAGGCTCCCCGCCAAGCAAGGAGCCTGATGTGGGACTCGATCCCAGGACACTGGGATCATGACCTGAGCCAAAGGCAGCTGCTTAACCAACTGAGCCACCCAGGCGTCCCTCTTTTTCTTTTTAATCTTTCTTTTTCTATTAGTGTTTTCTTTCTGGTAGGTTTTATGTCAGTCTTCAAGTTCATTATTCTTTTATTCTGTATAATCTATCATTAAACCCATCTAGTGTGTTTTAATCTCATATTGTATGTTTTACTCAATATGTTTTTTTTCTCAAGGTTCTTTAACATATAGAATACATCACAACTGCATTTTTAATGTCCTTGTCTACTAATTCTACTTGTGTCATTCTGGGTCAATTTCAACTGGTTGATTTTTTTCCTCCTGTGGGTAGTACTTTCCTGCTTCTTGGCATGCCTGGTAATTTTTCATTGGATATCAGGCATGAATTTTACCTTGTTGGATACTGGATATTTTTGTATTCCAAGGGTAGTTATATCCTTGAGCATGGTTTTGGGATGCTGGCTCAGTTGCTTGGAAATAGCTTGTTCCTTTCAGCTTTTGCTTTTAAGCTGTTTTCCTTCATCTGTAATTTGATTACTTAGTACAATAGCCTAGGGTGTTTTGTGTAAGGTTAATATCCCCCACTACTGAGGCAAAGCACTTTGAGCACTCTACCCAATGCCCTGTAAATGATGAGGCTTCTCATCCTGGCTGGTGGGAATAGACATAATTCCCAGCCCTGTGTGAGCACCAGGGATCACTCCCCCTAATCCTTTTGAGGAGTTCTATCTCCAGCCTGGAGCAGCTTCCCCACATGCATTTGCTGATTAGTGCATGGGTAAGGACTCAAGGGGATTTTCAGCTCTAGTATTCAAGTACTCAGCAGGCATATACGAGTTAGGGTAGAAGTCATAAATCAAGAGTTCCATTTCAGATATTTAATGTTTAAGGTGTGTGATAGACCTTCAAGTAAAGATACTGGATGAAACTAGAGGTGTGAGTCTGATGCTCAGAGAAGTTATTTGGGCTGAAGAGGCACATTTGAGAACCACGATCATTAAAAAATTGTTATTTCAACCATGGGAAAGCCTGAGATTATCTTGGAAGAGAGCCTACCACGGAGCCTTGTGGAAGTCCTACCACCTTCTGAGTGAAGGAGGAGGTCACAGAACACAGACTGAGAAAAAGCAACTGGTAAGTAGGAGGAAATCCAAGAAAGAAGGGTTTTGTGAAAGGCACCAGAGAAGGAGAGTGGTGGTGACTGGGTCAAATACTTCTGGGAGTTTAAGTAACATGAGAATAAAGAAGAGTCCATTGGATTTGATAACAGGGACATCACTAGTAGCCTTGACAAGGATCATTTTGGTGGAATATGAGGGCAGAAGCCATGTTATGATGGTTTGAAGAACCGGGAGTTGAAGAAAAGGTAATAGCCCATTAATACAACTCTTCTGGAAGTGACACTCCCAGGAAGGAGAAGAAAAATAAAACCCTGAAGAAGACTGTGGGGGTCAATGAGGCCCCTGGTTCAGAGGCAAGAAATATCTTCCCACTCCTTCTTCTGGGGATTTCTTTCACATGAAGTGAAACCTCTTAATCCAGCCCCTTGTACTTTGAGTCAGTAAAGAGTCCTCAAAAATTCTGTCATTATGTGGTTCACCAGTCTTTGTTTTGGGTGGGTTACCAGCTATTTTGATGGAATGTTCCAATCCAAAGACATTGGGGCTGCAAAGCAGATGTCATTTTCAAGCAGTATCTCTGCCAAACCAGCTCAACTGGTCTCCCTCTCTCCAACCCATTAAATCCATTCTCCTTCCTGCAATTAGAGGCTTCCTCACAAACCTGCTCAATCCTTTTCAAGATGTCTATTGAATAAGCTCATGCACATGATCAGAACTTGCAAGATTTTTCATGGTGTGGGCCTACCATCTCCCCAGATTCACTTCTCACAGTGGCTCCCTGCCGGCCACTTTCCACGTCCCACTGCTTGTAGTTCCCTGGATACGCCAGGCTGTTCCATTCTCTGGTGGCACTGCCTCCTGTATTCACTTGCCCACTCTCTAATCTGCCTAACTCTTACTTACCTTTCAAGACTCATCTCAGACATCACCTTCTCCAAAAACTATTTTCTCCTCTAATCTTTCAGAGAACTCCAGGTGTATGTCTATCTCCACACTCCATAGTATATCGATTTATTTTAAAGATGGGGTCTATTTTCCTCATTAGGCTATATAAGAGCAAGAACCATGTCCTGTTTTCTCTGTACTTCTAACCTTCAGCTCAGTGGTTCAGAGAAAGGGAGCAGGAGATTAATAAATTAAATTCAGTGGAAAGCCTAAGGACCAGGACAAAGGGACAAAGGTTTCCGTGTGGAGTACAGATTAGTATAAGGAACCTGGGATAAGGCCTTCAATAGGATGAGAGCCTGGGTCCCCACTCTCCCCCCTTCTATTCCCTGAAACAGTGCTCACGGGAACAGTTTTGGTAATACAAACTAAGATAAGACCAGTAAGTTGGGGCCAGTTAACTCTGAACTTCAACAACCAGGCAAAGTAATTATAATTTGAAAGTAATTTAGTCACTCAGGTTTGAAGTTGTAAACAGAGAAATGATTGTTTAATAAGAAAACAAGATCTGGGAAAAGTCAAATAGCATTAAATAATTCTAGCAAAATAGAGTTAATATTCTGGTTTTGCAACCACTATCTGAGATGGCCAGCCTGAACTTGGGAGCCCAGTGCTTCCCGTTCTTCAGTTTTCCCTCTTACGTATTCCCGTCAAGCTACAAAGCTATTATTGGGATGTGGCTGAGAGTATGGATCTCAGACCCAAACTTCTTGGGTTCATATACTGGCTCTTCGACTTTGGGTGAGTCACCCTGTGCCTCCATTTCCTTATCTGTAAGTTGAAGATACTAAGAACATGTACCCCATAGCATATTTGTGAGGATTAAATGAGGCTTCATACGCGTAAATCTCTTAGAACTGTGCCTGCCATGCTAACAACCATATAGGTGTTTTTTTTAATTAAAAATTAATATATAAAATACTAGACCTCCTAGTCTCAAATAGGCAATGAATGTGAAAAGTATCATCAGGTATATCTCTTAAAGCCATGGAGCAAATGAAGATGGGGCTCAAGGAAAGACTGGGTCAGCAGCAGATACAGAGCCCCCGTGGGTCACAAGTTGATAAAGCTTTGACCTAGCAGGAGATGGCTTGTATGCTGCTTGCCCACTAACGATGATGGAAGACAGTGATTCCCTGCACAGAATAACCATAAAACGTCTATGGCCTGGATTAAGCCCTTAGGTTGAGAGGCCATAATCAAGGCAATTTCTGAGAGCTCCATTAATAAGCTTTTCTAGAAGCTGCCAAAGTCCAGCTACAGTAATTATCCAGTTAGTTTGCTGAATCAGCGAATAGAAGCTTCCCCAGTCCTGTTGCTAATTAGGCTTCAGCCTCTCGTCTCATTAATAAGCTTCCAGTTCATTTGCATGTGAGGAAAAAATGGTGGGTATGGGGGAGTTTAACAGAAACCCAAATCACCTTCAACATGGGTCTTTTTTATTAAAATATTTAACCTTTTATTCTGACTCAGAAACACCTGTTGGCCTTACACTCTATGAGAAGACGTGATGAATTCAGCATTGGCAGGCGGTTCTGCGGCGCTTCCTCCTTAGACCTGGCCCATTCCCCATCAAGTAGCAGGAAGAAAAGACAATGAATATGATTAACTCAGTGTTAAAGATTTGCAGTTGGAAGGGACACTCTGGTTCAATTCTTCCTTTTACAAATTAGGAAACCAAGCACCCAGAGGTAGACTGGCTTGCTCCAAGACCCACAGGGCTGGGACTATTGCTCCCTCCACACTTCCTCTGACCCAGGTCTTGTCACTCACTGTTAGGTGCCAGACTTGCAAAACATCTGATGATACTAGCTGACAAATAGTAGTCGCCTGTCACCTGATAGGGGGCTAACTTCTCTCCACTCGCATCTGTCTGCCTGGAAGAACAGTCTAATTCTTGTCCCCTCTAATCCATTTCCAAGAACTGTTGACTTTTATCTCCTTTAGTAAGCTTGTGTGGTACGCAGACTTTTGGCACCCATGGCCTTTGACTTCCGATGTCATGCCTATGCTTATATTATGTGGTAAAAACCAGATAAATGTAGCAGAAGGGGATGTTGGAGATTCCAAACATGAGGAAAATCTGATGCACTATCATTGGCTTGAAGATACAGGGGATGGTCATGTGTCAAGAGAATAGAAGCCATAGTCCTACGACTGCAAAAAACTCAATTTGTCAACAGCCTGAAGTGAGTCTAGAAGCAGTCTGACTCAGAGCCACTAGACAAGGGCCTGGCTGGGTCATGATTTTAGCCTTGGGAGGCCCAGAGCAGAGGGCCCAATGTAGCTCTTCTGTGCCAGGACTTCTGACCCACTGCCAGGGACTCAGTACCTGTTATCTGAAGCCACTAGGTGTGCTCACTTGTTACAGCAGCAATGGAAAACCAATACAGCTTGAATCCATCTATTTTGCTCTACCTCCATGGCCACTACCATAGTCCAAGTCCCTGCCCTCTCTCTCCTGGACCAGAGAAGTAGCTTCCTGGCCCTTCTTTCCACACCCCTTCTGTCTCATCTTCTGTGAAGTTTTTCACTGCAGCCTGCATCATTTCTTTGGACAGAAACCTGACCAGGTGATTCCTGGCCAACCCCTACACACAGTCACTCTTTCCAAGACTTCGTAAAATGAATACCATCCCAGTGGCTTTCAGACAAACACCACAATACCCTTTGTGTAGCCTACCAGGGTCTATGCAGACTAGCCCCACTGGTCATTCCAGTTTTGCATTGAACACTCTTTCCTTCACTCTCTATGACACTTCCACGGACCTTTTTCTCCTTTTCTCTGTTACGATCCCTCTCGGGGCAGGGCCTTACAGGTGCTCTGCTCTCTGCTCCAAATCCCCTGTCCCTCTTCCCTTAATGTGGCTAATGTCCATTTAGCCTGTTTTTCTTCATTTTAATGTTGCTCCTTTGTGATAAACTAAGTCTGCTTGGACTCTTACTTTCATGGTCCTGCATGTTTTCCTTCATAGCATTTTTCAGGGTTTGTAACTATACCTTTAAATCTGTCACTATTTGATCATCTGTACTTCAAGCCAGAAAATAGGCCCCCTAATGCCCCTAATGCATCACAGGTTTGTTTTTGTTTTTTCCAATTGAGATCATATACTTAAAGTATTTAGCACAAACCTTGAAGATAAGAAGCACTCAACAAATTGCAAATGCTCTCATACATACATAACATGTAATAGTATTATATGCAATTATGAGGATACCCACCCAGGACAGCAGAAGAAGAGCCCCCAAATCCCACCTGGTGGAAAGAATCTGGAAAGAAAGACTCCCTGGAGGGATTCAGCCAGGCAAAAGAGTAGTGGGAGAGCAGAAGGCATTGCAGGAAGTGGGGGTAGCATGAGCAAAAATATGGAAATGAGACACAACATGATGAATGTGGGGAACTCTGTTGCTGGCATTAGTAGTTACACAAATCCCATAATAGACATGCTTTGTCAAAGCAGGTGTCCCAATGTCTGCCTGGTGTATAATTTGGCATGTGTGCGTGCCCAGCCAATGAACTGAATATTGCCACACAGAGTTCCTGGTGCCCTCCTTCCAGCTTGGCATCTTACGCAAGTGTACCAAAGGGACCCATGGAAAGCTAGCATGGAAATATGGAGACATGGTGAATGATGGGGTCTTCACCTCTTTAACATTGGGTTGTGGTTGTTTTTTAAAATTTTCCTCCAACTGACCCACAAATATATATTGAGTTCATCTCTGGACCAGGCTTTCTGGAGAATACAAAATAAGTCTAAGACTTGATTCTTGCTATCAGGAACATAATGAATAAAAGAGGCCATATAAATGCATATGAAAAATAAAGAAAAACACAAGTTAGTGTATGTCACAGATGCTTAGTTGCCTACCCAACAGTCATTCTCCTCTTCCTTCTGGCTAATGGAACCCCAAGTTTGCCCAGATAGGACACAGATTCCAATATGCTCTGGAAATGCAGGACCCTTCTCCAAGTACAGGGAAGGAACTATGATAGGTCTAAGCTAATCACAGACATTTCACTTCTTATTGCCAATGATTGGCCTAGGATTAGAAATATGAACTTCTTCTGGATAGTGAGGCATAAAGGAAAGTCTCTTGGGGTGCAAGGATTTTCTTCTCTGCTTCTCTTCTTTTCTTTTCCTGTGTGAGATGCCATCATGTATGACGGTGGTATTGGAGTCATCTTGTCCCCATCGGGCAAAAAGTAACACATTGAGGATGGCAGAGAGGACAGACCGAGTGAGCCCGGGTTCTTGATGCTATGTTGATTCTCTGCAATAAACCTGCTATTATGTATCTCCGAAATTTTGTGAAGTGAGAGAATCCTATTTCCTCATTGCCAAAGCTATGGTTGACTGGTATTCTGTTTCTAGGAGTCAAGCACAGCATATAGGAGAGGCACATTACAGAGTATAGAATCTGCAGTCACTGGAGTTAATGACAGGGGCTCGAATTCCATCCCCATCACTCAGCCTCTATGGGTTTTCAGAACCGGGGTTAGGGGAAAGGCAGTGTCCTAAATGTGTCGGGGGTACGCAAAGAGGAAGAAGCTACTCGTAATGATTCCACAGTTCAATGGGCAGAGTTAGACAAATCTTTTCAAATATTATCTAGATTGCAAGGCTCAGTGGAATGCACAACCGGAGAAGAACAGCTGCTATTCAACAGGTAGGTACCAGTGTGACCAGACTGTAGGTTGATGGCCGGTGTCACTGTGGCCGGTGTCACTTCAGGCAAGTCAATGCCTACGACTCACCAGCCTTTCAACGTCTTGAATATCACAGCCATGAAGGAGATCACACTCTGGAAGCACAATAGGAAGACAGCAGGGCATCTGCACTGCCTCTTGAATAACAAGAAAGACAACCACAGAAACAGGCACGAGCCCATTTCAACTGTGCAAATAGCGAGAACGAGGCACTGAGGTGTGAAAGTACATAGTATGTTCACTTTGGTAGCTACTCATTAACAGACGGGGTCTGATTTGTGAAAACCAAAATTTCTAGAGCATACACATTGGAGGAAATGCAAGTTTGCAAAAGATGTCATTTATTTGAAAAACGTCAAGGCAAGATTCTTTGGAACGTGTGCTCGTAAAATTATGTGTTTGTTTACAGATAATGACATAATTGTCAGAGTCTTAGGGGAGTAGAGATATGGAAAACCAGCATGTTATAGTCAGTACTTAAAGAATAATCAGAATCAAATCACAGGTTTCTGGAATCCTAAGAGCGATCAGTGGTAAAGTAAAATCCACCTCACATGTGTGTTTTAATAGTTGCTTTTAAAATGCAAAATAATATTTTAGCTTTACAGCAGAATTGCAAAGTACAGTATCGAGAGTTTGCACAGGTCCTCCCAGCTTCCCCTCATGTTCCGGGGCACATGGCACCTTATCAGAGGGCACCAGTTGGTAATATGCATTCCTAGTGACGTCAACCTCCATCATTTTACTAAAGGTGGGGTCTGTCAGGATTCTCTCCAGGAGTAGAATTTTCCTCTTTGTTCCCTTTTCTCAGACGAAATGAGCGTTCACTAATGTCCTAAGGCCAGAGTATGTATTGCCTTTCTCCAGGAAGACGAAAGCTTTTGCTCTGTGTGGGAACAATCTTGGTGAATTTCTTGCCCTTCCCTGTAGCTGCTCTTCCTCTTTGCCTTGTCTGCAGCACAACACACACGCCTCTGGGCTCTTCTGGTCCTTTCTGTGAGTGCCAGTTGACCTACGCTGTGGAGGAGGGTGCAGGAGAGGGCCGCCTCCTCCGATTTCCCTAGCCACTACGGGGCGTCACATTCTCCTACCTGCCGCAGCCTGTGCTCCAGGTCACCAGCAGCAGAACCCCGGTTACCGGTGGCCAGATGTGGTCACCTCAAGTGAGCATGTTTCCGCATTTCTTCTCTCCCTACAGGCACTGTCTGTCCTTACATTCGGGGCCAGTTGTGATCTCAGTTCTCCTGCGGTGCCAAAAACCATTAGGAAGTTTGGTGGAAGCCCCATCTTCATCCAGGCACGCATTGTGTCAGGTATGGGTTGTTCCCCATAATAGACATCCAGTGTCCTTTGTAGGTTTTTGGAACCAGAAAGTGAAAGAAAATGCTATGCATTTGAATGCATACACGTATATGTACGACCTTTCCTGTTCCTCGGGGCTTCCTTTGTGAGTTTTGGAGGACACGTATAGGCTTCTCTGCTGTCTACACACACGTGGAAGGATGAAATCAAAGGAAACCGTCCTTGGAGTCAAGGGATCTGGGCTCTATCCTGACACGTGGAACTTTGTGGCCGTAAAGCTTCAGATCAATGGTCCAACTTCTCAGGGCCTCCGATTTTTCCCTCTGTAAATTGGGGACAATGAAAGCTAACACTCTGTCTTGGGAGAACCTGATAGAAATGTTAAAGGACAAATATTTCTCTAGGCCCAATGTCAGCAACATTTTTCCTACAAAAGGTTAGATTTTTTATGTTTTTGGCTTTGCAGACTGAACAGTCTGTCACACAATTCGACTCCGATGTTGTCATGGAAAAGCAACCACAGACAGGCTATAAGTGCACAGGCCTGACTGTGTCCCATCTTCGTTCACAAAAACAGGTGTTCCGTTCTGGAACCGGCTGCAGGCATAGCCGATCCCAGTGCTGGACTGAACTTACCTCGGGGATCATGGAACTTTCTCCCCATTCAAGATTGTCTCTTCCTCTCCCCCTCCACTAGTTGCTAGAACCAGGCCTCCATTCAAGCCTGTCCTTCTATTTGAAGGTGAGGAAAAATATTATTATGGAGATTCCTCAGACTGTTTTAGTTCTCTATGCTCTATGCGGTCACTTGGTCACAAAGGTTGAGAAAGCGCCATTGCTTCTGTCCAGAGAAGTCCCACCCCACTGTCTGGTTGGTTCAGCACCAACTGATGCTGCCCAGGCCTGCTGTTGGGTAGTCACCACGCCTTCTCAGCAGTGTCTTCCTTCTGTGATGGTTATTAGTCAAGGCTCCTGAGCCAGACTCCAGGGTTCAAGTCCTAGCCATGCCCGTGCTCAAACTGATTCCAGTTATTCTGGTTTCCCCCTCTACGGAGTAGGAATAGAAGTCTCCCTGCCTTGCAGAGGTGTGGTGAGTATACATGAAGAGTGTTTAGAACAATGCCTGGAGCACAGTAATTGTCAGAGAAATATAATATCATTATTCTCTTGGGTAGCACTGTCCTTGCCAGACCCAAAGTCGGAGGTGATGGGATTCAGAAGTTCTTAAGAAACTCACCTTCAAAGAAGGCAACAGCTTACCCTACTCTCATCCTTTCTCACCTTGAATCAGAAACCTCGCCAGTATGTGTACCCAGTATGTGTACCCAGGAGCCCGGACAGACTGTGTCCTGCCACAGAACTGACTCCCTGATGGGGCTCCTGAGATTCTTCGGGGGCTGGGTAGCTCCTGCCATTGCCCACACACACCTGGGTTGGCTCCTTCTCCTCTCATAAGCGGAGCTCCCAGCCCCTCCCCCAGGGGACCCTCACCCTCAAAGTTCCACAGCGGATGCAACTCACATTTTGTAGGAGCATTTTCAAGCTTTGAACTCTTATCCAGTGCCTGTGATGTGGTTGTTTCTTAGTAAATATTCATTCCTTTCCCCTAAACCCACAAAACAAAGCAAACATAATGAGGAACAAAATCATCTTTGCAAGAAGAAAATTTTTAACTTGGGGATTCTTTCCTGGAAGGTCCGATGTTGCAGGGCCAAAAAGAGTAAAGAGGGGAGCAAAGATCATCATGAGGATCCAGTGTTTTCTGTGGCACCAGGGCGATGACGAAGATGTCGATGATGACGCCCAACACGTATGAGCCTGTCATATGTGCTGGCACCAGGTGAGGCTGGTGACACACTCGGCCCTTGCAGTCGACCTACGAAGGGCACATTATTCACCCACACCTTATAGCTGAGGAACTTAGAGCCAAAGAGACCAGGTCCGAGGACACAGAGCTACACGTAGCAATTCAACTGAGAGCAGTTTCTCTGTGTCCTTGTTCTCCCACATACCCTCGGTTATGGTACAGCCAGAAGCCCTCAGGGGTGTGTTGAGCAGGCATCGGCATTGCCACCAAGCCCAGGTGTGCCCAGGTCTGCCAGCTGGACCTCCACCCGGAGTAACAGGAGGGGATGCAAGAGTGGACAGATGCTGGTCAGCTAAGCGCCCGATGGGAGTCGGGGGCAGGAGCGTCAGGTGGTGGGAGGCGGAGCTGCAAGACCAGGGGAGCCAGGGGTGACCCCATCCTCACAGTGGGAGGAGGAGTCCGTGGCATCCTGGACACAGGTCAGGTGGCTGTGGAAAGCCTTTTGTTTCGTGGCTGGCACGCAGACTTGCTGATTTTCAAAGCGAGTGGCCGGGCTGTGCTGAGGGGAGGTGTTCAGGCTCAGGTAGCCGTCAGGAGCCAGAATGTGGGTCCTACTCAGAGCATTGCAGAGCTGTGCTCTCTGGCTCTGGGAACAGCCTGAGAAGGCCAAGTCCATTTGGCTTGACTCAAGAGCTAGCTTGATGGATGATTTACCTCGTTTGCATTGTGTGTGTGTGTGTGTGTGTATGTGTGTGTGTCTCTATGTGTGTTTATGTACATGAATCTCTGTGTATGTGTGCCTGTGGCTATCTGTGTAGGTGTACACATGTGTTAATGGGCATCAACACACGTATTCCTGGACTTACCACCTACGCACATGCCCATGTGAGTACCTTGACACTTAGAAGGGTGAGTTAAATGAACAGACGCCTGTGAGCCTGCCAGCCCTCCTTTTGTACTGGTGGGTCAGGGCCATTGTCTGGTACAATTAACCTGGGGCTCAGAGACTTGCAGATGAATCCAACAGGGTACTACGGCTTGGATGCCTTCCAATCGTGGTGTGTGATGGGGGTTGTATTTCAAAGCCTTCATCACACTAGACTGCCAACTTTCCTGATACCTTGTGCTTTGGAGGACACAGGCAGAGTGGAAGTATCGGACTGTAAAATTGCCCAGTGATCTGTTACAAACATATTGTCAGCTGCTGGAGCCTCCAGTGCCTGTCCCTGCAGTGATGGGTGAGTGCCATTCCCTTTGGCTCTTTGGAAGCCATGTCTACTCAGATTCGTCCTGCTGTGGAAAACATATCATGCCCCGAGATGGAAGCATTCAAAGGAATGAGCGCACTGGCCAAGCTTGAAGGACAGTGTGGGGGAAAGTGAGGAGGGACATACGTGCAACATATGGGAGGGGGGCATGCCCCCTTCACTTTTCCTGCTGCCTCTGTCCTAGATTTGTCCCAAAGCCCTGCATCTCTGGGTACCACATCCCATCAGCTTGTTATCCAGCACGTGGACTGGGGGGCCCTAAAGACCCCAATTACAATGTCAGCCCCCATCAGGCCAACAAAACAAAGTTGAGCAAATCTGGCATTCAAAGGCCGGACACAATAGGCAACTGACTTCTGGATATGATTTGAGGGTCCAGAAAGGTCTCCCTGTTTCAAAGGATCTACCCTCTTCCTCTGATATACAGCTCCTTCCTTCCTCCGTGAACTTAGCTCTCATCTTAAGGTGATACATGCATTTTTACTTAATTTAGAGCATATTGTAATCTGGCAAAGGTCATGTAAGAGAACTGACACATTAGCAGCCCTTCATGTCATTAACTATACCATCACCACATTTGGTCCTTTGGGGGAGACTTGAGAGAATGGGAGGGGACACACAATGGGTGAATCTGGATGAGAGGAACTAGGACTCAGAGCGTTGCTATAGTGTGTGTGTGTGTGTGTGTGTGTGTGTGTGTTGCTCATTATGAAAAACAGATGAGGGATCCCTGGGTGGCTCAGTTGGTTAAGCGGCTGCCTTCGGCTCAGGTCATGATCCCAGCGTCCTGGGATCGAGTCCCACATCAGGCTCCTTGCTTGGCAGGGAGCCTGCTTCTCCCTCTGCCTCTGCCTGCCACTCTGTCTGCCTGTGCTTGCTCTCTCCCTCTCTCTAACAAATAAATAAATAAAATCTTAAAAAAAAAAAAAAAACAGCTGAGCTGGAAGATAGCAAAGACAACTTTGTCCCGAAGAGCTGGTAGGTGCCGAATGAGACAAAACATACATGTACACAAGTTGGGTGATAGAACCTAAAAGGCAAAATGACTAGGATCCAGTGATCCTACTGAGTGGTGAGTACGGAAGGGCGGTAGGGTTGGGTGGGGGAGGTTCTGTGGGCTGACTCGGAGCTGGGTAGGAAGGGCTGAGGAATTAATTAGCATGACCCCAAGGTCAGGGAGAAAGCAGAGGGTACACTACAGTTGACCCTTGAATAATGTAGGGGTTAGGGGCACCGACCCTCCCCAACACAGTCAAAAATCTCCATTTAACTTTTGACTTCCCCCAAAACTTAACTACTCATAGCCTACTGTTTGACCAGAAGCCTCACCAATAACATCAACTGTTGATTCACATATATTTATGTTATATATATTCTATCCTGTATTCTTCCAATAAAGCAAGCTAGAGAAAAGAAAACGTGAAGACAATCATAAGGAAGAGAAAATCCATTTACAATACTGCACTGTATGTATAGAGAAAAATCCAGGTATAAGTGGATCCTCACTGTTCAAACACAAGTTGTCCAAGGGACAGCGGTACTTTGAAAAGGTCCAATGTCAGATATCTGGGATGGTAGGTGTTGTTGGGGATGAACATCAGTAGAGGAAGAGATGAAGGCTGTGGGCCACCTGTTCCCATTGGCCCAGGAAAGTGACGAGCATAAAGTAAACAAATAATTGAGATGGACACCAATCAATTAGATGGTGACAAATAAAAATTTTAATAGCCCAGGATGAGGTGTTATTAAAAATGACTTGTCTGAGCCCAGTGCCTTTAGATTTGCATTTAAATGTAATTAACACAGAATGGCACTTACACTGCTGTTCCCGTTCTCCTGGCTGATGGTGTTCGTTAGAGTGCTGTGGAGATGCCAGGAAGCATTATCTTTAGAAAATATTCCATCCCTATTTCCATTCATTCATTTGTAGTTTAACTTCCTTCATTACATTGCATTAGGAGAGAGCGCATGGTGGCTTCCCGGTCTGCCACTCCTGGGGCTCATTTCCCCAGCTGAAATCAGCAGGCGGTAGAGATGGAGATGAGGCAGTCATCTCCACGGCAACGGGTCCTTCCCTGGCTAGTTACTACTGAAGGGACCGGATATGCAAAAATCGGTTGTAGATTTCCTAAGACTTCCGGGCAAGTTGCCACTTCTCCTTCACTAGAGACAGGGTGGTGAACTAAGGGGAAGATAGGTTTTTGCAACTGAAGCAAAGCTGCTCCTTGAATCCCATCCCTATCCCTCCCTTTGGTTTTCTGGTGCAAGTTTTCCATCACAAAAGGGGGAGCTGTTGATCGCTGCCTTATAGAGTTGTTTGCAAAGACTACACCACTAATGGGCACCTACTGAGCAATTATTATGCTCCCCCTGTCTCTAGGCAGGATTATAATTTATCTAAAAGGTAAAAATGATTGTTATTATCCAGCACGTGGACTGGGGGGCCCTAAAGGCCCCAGTTACAATGGTTTTTTTGTTATCTATTGTGTAATAATCCACTCCCCAATTTGGGGCCTTACACAATCATTTTATTATTTCTTGTCCTTCTGTGAGTTGATAAGGCTAGGTGGAGATTCTTCTGTTCATTGTTGGTGAAGGGTGCAGAGAGATGCAGCTGGGGACGGAACCAGCAAGGCTCAACTGGGACAGAGGAATGGCTGGGTCACTCTCTCCACAAGGTCTCAGGGCCTCAGCTCTTCATGCGGCCTCTCCAGAAGGACAAACTTCTTACCTGGCCACTCAGGGCTCCCCAAAGCCAAAGCAGAGTCCATCAGGTCTTTTAATGCCCAGGATACCACCGTCAGCCTCCTCTTAGTCACGCAGTCAGGTCACGAGTGGGCAGAAGCTGAATGTGAGAGGGAATGCCGTAGGGCTCAAATGCCAGAAGGCATGGTTGACTGGGGGCCAGTTTGGGAGACTGCTTGCCAGGTTTCCATTTCACTTATGGGAAAACAGAGGTTCTGAGTATTTAGCAACTTTCTCAAAGTCACAGAGCTAGGAAGTAGAACCAGTAGATTCAAACCCAGGCATCTTGAGTTTCTGTTTGTGTCTTTCACATCTTGCTGTACCGACTTTTAAGAGTCATGAAAAATTCCTAGAATAGTGTCTGGCCTACCAAATGTACTCATGGAATTGAATTCTATTTCTTTTCCTCTTTTCCACACATTTTGTAAGCATTATGCTGTGTCAGGTACTCAAATGTTTATCGAGTGTCTATTACGTGCCCTGGTTGGGTCCGTAATCAAACGAGTGAGACTGATACAAAGCGAAGGTCAAGCAAAGCTTTATTTCATGCCAAGCATCAAGAACCATACTGACCCGCCAGGGCCGTCTCTTACAAAGAGGCGACCCCTCTCAGGCTCACAGACTAACTCTTATAGAGCAAAGGCCATGTGGTTGGGCCTGGCTACACACAGGTGGCCAATGAGATTGTAACACACAGAGGAAGCTGCACAATCATGCTAGGTCACACATAAGTGACCAATTGAATTACAATTTACCCTATAGTACACATTTGAACTAGCCTGTCACCTTAGTCAGAATTGGCGCCCAAAGGGCGGGGCCCATACTCCTTGGTAGCTAGGGAGACAGTATGCGCCCCCACTGATTGGATACCTCCACCTGGCCTGTCCCGCCCTCGTATTTGGGCTTTGTTACCTGGGACTGGTTTCTGGGACTTGTTTTTAAGTAAGTCCCCTGAGGGGGGTGGCAGGGTCCATTTAAGTTTTACTGCATAAACAACAACATGGCTATTCAACCGAAATGGAGCCGTTTGGGCCAAATAGGCCCTTACACCCTATGCTCTAGATATTGGGGATACTGCGGCATGCAAGGTAGACCTATTAGGCATCTTGCCAGAGGTTTATACTTGATAGTTGTGTAAGTAGCAGATAGGAGCTTGAGAAAAAGCTCTCTGCGGTGAGGTGGGGGGTTCCAGGGGCATTTGGAATCTGGCTACTGGCCCGATGGTGACCTTGTTTTGGGCAGAGTGACAGAGTATGGGGAGGGAATCAGGATGGGAGAAGCACAGACCCACCATCTCTGCATCTGGGCCTGGTGGCCTATAACCAGGCCTTGGGGATGTCATCTAAGCCTGACTTGTGGATCAGGGCATGCTAAGTAGGCTCACAAAGACCCCTGGTAAAGGAGGCATCTAGTCAATGCTTCCCACTTTTCATAAGTAACTTCTAGTTTTTGTATATTATGCAAATAGTACTTGTTCATTGGAAGAAAAGAGATAAGCAAAGAAGAAGGAGGAGGAGGAGGAGAAGAGAAAAAAGAAAAAGAAAGAAGAGAAAAAAAGAAAAAAATTACCAGTATCCATTAACCCCTGGTAATAATTATTGACATTTTGCCATGTGTTCTCTGCTACAGTTGCATCATATCAATAAATCACATTTGTCATAATGTATAGAGAAGTTGAATCACTATCTTGTACACCCAAAGCTAATGTAACATTTGGTGTCAACTGTACTCAAATAAACATTTTTTTGAAAAAAATCACATTTTTATTGAGTATACTATGTGTCAAGAACACACCAAATGCATGTATTTGGAGCCAGTTTTTTTTTTCTTTTATTTAGCAACGTGTCATGATCACCTTCCTATGCCAATAACATCATCAATTATACCTGCCCGTGGCATGCCAACATTTGGGTATTGTATGATGTATTAACCAGTCACTTATCATTGCATATCTGACTTCTCTGCAGTTAGCATTCTTATAGCTAAATGGTGTGCAGATTCTTAAACATTTCCTTAGTACAAATTTCCCAAGGTAAATGCCAGACCAAAATATGTGCATATCGTTTTTACTTACTTTTTTTTTCAAATTTGGAGAGATTATATCAATCAAATTGCCCAGCATTGAGTGTGAATACCCATTTCCCTACTCCCCAGTCTAGTTGTTTTTTGGCTTCAAAAAAATCACTCTTGGGGCACCTGGGTGGCTCAGTGGGTTAAAGCCTCTGCCTTCAGCTCAGGTCATGATCCCAGAGTCCTGGGATCGAGCCCCGAATCAGGCTCTTTACTCAACAGGGAGCCTGCTTCTACTTTCTCTCTGCCCGCTTCTCTGTCTACTTGTGATCTCTCTCTGTCAAATAAATAAATAAAACCTCTAAAAAAAACCCACTGTTATTTTGATAAATGAAACATTGTATCTTGTGTTGTTTTAACTTGCCATTATTTGATTACTATTGAGGTTTAACATTTTTATATCTGTACCAATTAATTGCATTCTTTTTTTAAAGATTTTATTTATTTATTTGATAGAGACAGAGCGAGAGAGGGAGCACAAGCAAGGGGAGTGTGAGAGGGAGAAGCAGGCTTCCCGCTGAACAGGGAGCCTGATGCGGGGCTTGATCCCAGGACCCTGGGATCATGACTAAGCCAAAAGCAGACGCTTAACAACTGAGCCACCCAGCCCCTCTCCCCCGATTAACTGTATTCTTTGTCAGTTACTTGTGTCTATCCTTCATCTGTCCAGTTTCTAAGAATGGACAGTTTTGTTTCATGTCTCAACCCCAGTCCTGAGCCCGTTTGTGGCTAGATGGCTCCTGATTCTTGTTCCTGAGTGTTTCTTCTAGGACCTGCCTACATTCCACTTGTTCTTGGAGTATTACTCTGACTTCCCTTCCCAGGGACTGCGGTTCTGCCCCTGATCCCAGTCTGAAGATTCAGTTTCTGCTAATTCCATTCCAACCTCCTTGGTGTGGACAATTCTGGCCAGAAACCATAAAATTGTCTGCTCCCAGAGTATCCTGCCTGTTGAGACCTGTCCAACCCCCCATCTCCAACCTACTCCTATGGGTGGACCTCTGTAATGTCAGCCCGTTGCCTGTCACCTGTCCCTCTTGCAGGATCCCCTTGCATCCCCCCAAACAAGTTCTGTTCCTCCCCTTCCTGGTCATTGCCACATCTGTCTGCTCTGGTGGCCGAGATGGCACCCGGCGTGCGCTTCTGCTCTTAACGTAGTTCTCTCCAACTGTGAATACACTGTCCATTCTCATTTGAACAGACCAGTAAATAGAAGCCAGAAAAACTGGCTTATCCAAACCAGCACAACAAACAAGCTAATGATACCACCAAGGCCCTATAGACTCCTGAGTCCAGCTTTCTGTCCACATGGTTTCTGAATCTGATGTCTGGATTTCAGGAGGCTTGTGAAGTCCCTGCAAATTTCATAGGTAATTGTGTATTTATATGTATGTTTTCCATGGGAGCTTTTGTAAGCTTCCCAAGGGACTGGTGATCCACAAAACACTTATAAAACAGAGACCTCAAAGACATCATTGCAGAGCTAAGAACTAATACTGCTGGTACTTCCATCCTACTGCTGGTAATGAAATAAATGAACACCACTCAGGACATCTAATAAATAATTTTGGAGAATAGTTGCCAATGAAATATATCCTTAAAGTCATTTTTTAGGTGACCTGAACAGCTTTATAGAGGAAACTGTCCCAGGTTCTAGGCAGATCCCAAGTCTCTGAGCTTGATGGCAGCAGCAATCACATAATGGCTGAGTGTCCTGAGATCAGAGTGTGAACAACTCCTCACCCTGTCTTCCTGGGGCCAGCAGCACTTTTGGAAAAGTGTTGGGAGGCTTCTAGAGACAATGCCTGCAGAGAGACAGAGAGTGCAGCACGCCTATCGGCACTCCAACATGGAGACCTAGCAATGAGATCTTCGGTGCAACAGAGAAGAGCATCTGTAAGGGGCTGGAGCCAACCAGGAGGATGGGAGCATGGCTGGTGTGGTTTAAATCCTGCTGGCTGACACTCTCCTGGTGCATGTGTATCTCTTAAGCTGACCACAGTGGATGTGAGTAAGAAAATCTGGGTCTGACTGTGTGTGTCACTGCAGCAAAGTTCCTTCTTCTTCCCAGAGGAGGACTTCACTTCTTCGTGAAAATCATGAAGAATTTTGGGAATGATGGCTTCTGAAGTCCATCCCTGCTCTAAGAGTTCAATAATTGTTTATTACTCTTTAAAATGTTACCTCTGTGATCCTGAACTTGTCAGAAAAATAGTGGTAACATCCTGAAATTCTTAGGAGAGCACACTTTAAGGGATGGCCATGAAAGATGCTGGGCAAGGGTCCTCCAATTGGTCCTCCATTGGACCCTGCAACGGTCCTTCCCATTTTGCAGGGAAATCTCAAAAAGCAACAGAGACTGGCTAAAATAACATTACAGGAATTCTGGAAGACAGTCAGACGTCCACAGCAATCAAGAACTTTGTTGTTGTTTATTTGAGGGTGGGGGAGAGCACAAGCAGGCAGAGCAGCAGAGGGAGGAGAAGCAAGCTCCCAGCCAAGCAGGGGACCCCACACAGGGCTCCATCCCAGGACCATGACCTGAACTGAAGGCAGATGCTTAACCAACTGAGCAAACTGGGTGCTCCAACCAAAGGAATTTCCAATCAAGAAAAGCCACATTCAAAATGGTAGGAAGTCTTGTGGCACTTTTTCCTTGCCCTTGTCCTACCCTCTCCTCAGTATGGAGGAGGTGGTGACCCAGTTTCCAATTCCCTCCCTCAAACTGGACGGAGCTGAACAGACCTTATCTGTGATGTTCTAGGCTGGCTGGGGGCTGCAGGAAGGACTGGCCTCTGTCCTCCCTCCCACCGGATCTCCAGTGAGGAGACATGGTGGATAGCTCGTGAAAGCTCCAGGGGACTTCAGACCTACAGAGCTGCTGGCAGGACCCTGCAGCAGAGACAAGCAACAAACCAATCTCAGCCCCAAGGAGACATTGAGGTGAGACCTTTGGGAAGTTAGGAGATGCAAAAGCAACCATGTGGACAGGGGGATTGAAAGAACCACACACAGGCCCAGTTAAGACACATGTTTAGAAGAGATCTGAGAAGACTTTCAGCTTTCCTTTTGGGCTGGTCCCCAGGCTCAGAGCACAATGGGCTACTCAGCCAAGGACTGCCGTACTACAGAGTCAGTCTGCAAAGACTCAGAGAAGTGCCTAGTTCAAGTGCCCTGATGTCAGCAACAACAACAAAACATCACAATATTTACAAAGAAATAGGGAAACATGGCCCATTCAGGGGAAAAAAATAAATTGGCAGAAATCATTCCTGAAGAAGCAGAGGCATTAAACATACTAAACAAAGACTTTAAAATGACTGTTTTAAACACGCTCCAAGAGCAAAGGCAAAACACAGACAAAACTAAGTCTGGATTATGGTCATATTCCAAGCTATATTCACTATCTTTAGAAATAATTTTAGGTACTATTTATTAAGTACCATTTCTATTCTGGGCACTACTCTAGGTGCTTTATGTACTTTATATACTTTGTTCCTTCAGTCCACCCAACAACTCTACAAGGGTGTGATACTCATTTTACAGATAATGGTCAGATAATTTTCTTGTGCTCCCTGTTTCCTGAGGTTATTTCCAGAGAGAGGACAGAGTGGTAGAAAACGTTCCCAATACTTCTTCATAAGCCAAGTGTTGTCCCACCCAAGTATTTAAGATCCTTAACCATGATGCTCATCTACCTGTGCTCCTCTGTACACAACATATTCTCTTGTGGTCCCTCTATTTTATGAGAAATGCCTCTGCCCTCTTGCACACGTGGGTGTGAGTACCCAACAGGTCATTAAATAATGACTGGATAGTGTTTTCTAGGCCAGGAGGGTTATCAAAATTATGTGGGAGGACTTTTTAGAGAAAGAAGATTCCTAAACCCCACCCAAGATCTATGGAACCAGATACTCCACCAGCAAGACCCAGGAGCTTAGGGGTAAAATCCCCCCCTATGTAATTCTGATGCTCAGTCCAGCTATAGGCAACCACCCCAGAAGTTCAGAGCAGGTGCGCCATCAGCACTGGGAAAGCTTATCCAGGGAAGCAGAGAACATTCAACTGAGGACATCAAACTCCATCTGGTTTTTAAGGACAAATGAAATTCAGGTGAATGATAATGATGGGAAGGGTACCTCAGGTAGAACAAGTGGTATGGAAAGGATTCAGAGGCAGGAAAATACATGGCATATTGGAGAAAAATGGGAAATGTTAGTCAAGGAGTAGAGACAGTTCTGGATGCTTACTTCCCAGTAGAGGGGCTTCTGTTGGAGGAAAGTGCTGCTTTCCCTCATCCCCTCACTTGTGCTACCCTAGAGATGTTTAGGAGAAAAACCAAACATGTGCTTTCCAGCTCCTGGTCTTTCTCCCACCTTGGGAGCCAGCTGCTCAAGGGAAACATGGATACCACTCCACTTCTCTGTGTCCTCAGTTTTTAGGGGCGCCTTCTGCTTCAGTGAGTGGGGGTGCTTGCCCCAGTCTAACATTGCCTGAGACTGAGTGGGTAGAACCTGGGGTTTCAGTATTAACAAGTCCACAAGCTTGACTTAACATGCTTGACTCTGTATGTCACATTCTTCAATATCAGCCACTTAGGAAATAAAGGTAATCTGTTCATCTCCCTTATGCCCGACTCATTTGTCTTATTTCTCAATTGGCTGAGAACTCAAGCAGTGGAAAGTGATCTGGTCACTGGGCCCCTCAATCTCCAGCAGGAGAAGAGGGTTGGACTGAAGAGGAGGCCAGATGAAGGAGCATGCCTGGAATGCCAGACTTTAGGCCAGTAGCTCTTAATTCTCTTGGAATCACACATTTATTTGAGGGTCTGATAAAAATTGTGAAAACTCTCCCCAGTTAAAAGATCAAAATTACCAGGGCACCCGGGTGGCCCAGTAGTTGAGCATCAGCCTTCAGCTCAGGTCATGATCCCAGGGTCCTGGGATCAAGCCCCACATGGGACTTCCTGCTCAGTGGGGAGCCTTCTTCTCCCTCTCCCATTCTCCAACTTGTGTTCCCTTTCTTGCTGTGTCTCTCTGTCAAATAAATAAATAAATAAATTTTTAAAAGATCAAAATTATCTAGTTTTTTTTTTTTGCTTTTGTTTTTGTTTTTAACACAGATCACCTAATCCCATCCAAGATCCCCTGAATCAGGGGGTATAGTTCAGTGGTAGAGCATTTGACTGCAAGATCCCCTGAATCAGATTCTTCAATGGTGAAACCCAAGTGTTTGGTATGGGTAAAATTCTGATGAACATCAAAATTACATTCTATTTCTGGGTATTCGAACACTTCCTTAAGCCCATTGGGGGCCCCCTCTCTCCAAGGACTGAGAACCCTAACTTTAGGCAATGGGGGTGATTGTGTCCTGGACCAAAGAGAGCCATGGCATGCCTCAGTGATGTGGTCCTGACCACGATGTTGGCACTTTGTCTCAGCATGCAGTGGAGTCTGGGAAGACCTACAGGACTGAAAGACGAAATTGGTCAGCCTTCCCAAAGTTTGTTTGTGGGATCCATGGCAGACTTTTGTAGGCCTCCAGGACTCTGATGGAAAAAGGCGGGCAACTTTCCACCCTGGAGACCATCAGGAGACTCCAGGATTCTGTTGCTTGTGGTTTCTGGGTCTGGTTCTCATCAACATTGTCTCCAAGACATGGTCTTCACGTCTAGACAATGAGTTAAGCATAAATGGGTGATGTCGTCCTCGGCTTTTCTCCTCAGTCTTCCTTCTGCTCTTGCATTCATTAAGAACCAAACCCACCCTACCAAACCACAGCTGCTTCTCCTCGCTTAACCTAAAGCACAGAATGCCAGCAGTTTTGGAAACAGCAACAGGCTGGTCTGCGTAGAAATCTCCAGAGCATTGTAGGCTAATACGTTAAAATTAAAGAGAAACAGAAGCCATCACTACAAATTGCAACATTATTGTTCAAGCCAAGATCATCCTAATTATAAACTAGCATTTTTATAGATGTCACAGGGGCTGTTTAATGCCGCTTTGCTGATGCTAAAAAGATAGTGTGGAAATGTGATCAGGGACTCTCACACTACTGCCTAACTGGAGGGAAAAAAAAAAAGTTAATTAGGCTCTTTTTGGCATATTAGGGAAGACAGGCTTATTAGACACATTTACAAGCTAATGATATGCCTATACTCTGCGCTCACAAAAACGCATTTCAATAAACTGATTTACAGTTCAGCCATTTTCCTCTCTTTAACCAGTACAATCACAATTATATTACCTACATTTAATTGGTATGGAACCAGAGCATTTCCAGGGACTGTTCTGGGAGGCACTAATGGGATGTTGGTCTCCACTCATTCTGCCTCCCCCAGCCTGTCCTGGACCACAGGTAGCTCCCCGTCCTGCTTGCCCTTCACCTCCTGGGACAAACAGCCTTGATCTGACTAACAATCTTTGGGCCACAGGGGTGGATCTCAGAGCTGTCACCACGGAAAAGAACAAATGCATGTGTGTTGGACAGGGACACATGGTAGGCAGCGGCCACTGGACTGCGTGGTCAGGGCCACACTCCTCCCCAGGCTTCCTGGAGAATGAAGCCAGAACTGAAGGAGAGGAGCTTTGCCCTCTCCAGCTCAGAAACCAAGGGCATTGCCAGGGGGCCTAATTCATGACTGTCTGGATGCAATAAGCTCTTTCTCCGCTGATGCCCACTTTGCACACTGCCTTTAGTGATCTTTCTCAGAAACACAGTCACTGGAGCCTGTCATCACTGGAGATCAGGTTCCAGTACAAGAGGCTACTCATCTTAGTGTCCACATCAATAAGATGGGCATTGTAGGTGTTCCTACCTCAAAGTGTATTCAAGAAGATGACCCGAGGTCCTGCATATAAACTACCGAGCAAAGTGTCTCGTAAATGCTAAGTATTACCTGTTATCATGGTCACTATTACAGAACTCCTGTATTTAAAAGCATTGGATGAGCTTCTATTTCCTATGGGTGCAAATCTGACTTACTGAACATGGTCCTTAAAGTCCCTCGGTTCCAATCATTTCTCTTGCCAACTTCCTTACCTTTCTCGTATGCCACTATGTTCTAGCCACACAGAACTGCCAACCTTCTGTGGCATCCCTCTGTCCTCTGCCTATGCTGTGTCCTTCGCCTGTGTAGCCCTGCCCTGCTGGCCAACATCTTCGCCAGCTGGTCCTCCAGGAGAGTCCCTCCTCGTCCTCCTTCAGAACTCAGCTTGAAGCTCTCTTCTGGGCTGTCCTCTCGGGCAAAGGCCTGCCTCCGCCCCAGGGGGCACCGCACATGCCTCTTCTGGGCATCTCTGATTTCAAAGCCTGAGAGGCACCTATTTACCATGCTGTTTCCCCCGACAGGAGGGGTACTCTTCAAGGACAGACCCCAGGAATAATTCCTGTGTTTTATACCCAGTGTCTGACCCAGTGCTCAGCACAGCCAGGTAATTTGTGGAATCAAGTTAATGGAATCAATGGAATCAAGTTAAGCTAATCTACTTTGAACTTGAGTTCCAGATAGATCCTTTCTCAGATGCCATCTATACCTCATAGTCCAGAAACCTGTGATTTTATAAAATACTGGATTCAAATCCCTTCTTCAGCTTCACTTTTTTTTCTATAAGATGTGAATAATAATTCCTAGCTCACAGGGATGTTGGAAGACCTAGTGGGTCAATTCAATGGGTAAACTTCAGTGGGTAAACTTCAATGCCAAGGAGGTGGTCAGCAGCACCATTTCCTTGCTTACCCTGTGGCTTCTGGGAGATGATAGGATAATAGAAAAGCACATTGTCTGTGTAGCTTGACTTGTATTTGTTGTTAATGTTTTCCCCATTCCAGTTGCCCAGAGTAAAGGTAAGCTCAGTATCGTTCCTTCCCCAGGGAACAGGGAACATTTCTTGGTACCCATCTCAATTGGATGGACTATGGACCTTGGAATAAGTCTCTACACCAATCTCAGATTCCAATCTCAGTTCTTGCAAAAGAAGGATCCTGGGAAGAGCCCTTTCTCCTCTTCTATCCCCAGCCCCCTCCATAATAACAAAGCCCAGTCCCTCTTTTTATGATGATGATCATCATCAAAGACACCATTCGAGTTTAACGTCTGGGAATGACTTCTCATGTCTGTGACTAACAATGTTACGGACAGTTACTTCTTTAGAATGTTACTGTTCTAGCGTCAAGGAAAATGTCACTTTTGTAAGGTAATAAATGTGGTTTATTGGGAGAGTGGACAGGCAGAGGTCTGCCATTTAACTTGATAACAACTCATCCTCAGCACTTCCTTGAAACCGAGCCACTCGAGAGCAGGGTTTTGCGAGTGTTTCCCGAATCACTATGTTCCAGCTAGGACGCCTCCCATTTGAGGCATCTTTTAAGCAAAAAGGATTCAGTCAACAAATGGGAGAATTGGGGAAGCCCCATCCATTCCAGACTGTCAGTGCTGTGCCGCTGATGAAACTGCTCTGTCGCACCCAGTGGGGCAACTAGGATGGCATCTTCTAGAGGCACTCCAGTTTTGCCCCTGCTGAGCTCAGGAAGACAAACACCCGACTGTGCAAGTGGGAGAGGGAAGGCAGCTCTTCCTGCTTTCCAGATCACTGCCCCATCACAGAACACAGGGGCCCAGATATTCACCCTCCATGGGAATGCCGCCCTGAGAGGGGGCTGGGAGTGCCACAGAGCAGGAGATAGTGCATCAGGGAACCTGTGGAGTCAGCTCCACCATGATGGGTGTTTCGCTCATTTCTGAGATCCACAAAGTCATAAATCATTCCTGTGTGTGTTTGTTTGGATGTGTGCTGTAATACATTCATGCTTCTGGGGTGTCCCAGTGTGTTCATATCAGAAGGAGCAAGACTGCATGACACTGGAGGGTCATGACTTTTCCATTCATCTGCTTTGGCAGCAGAAAGCCTTAGGTCCAACCCTTGACTCTGGTACTTGTCACCAGTGGAAAACCTGGAAGAGACCCCTGAATCTCACAAGATTTATCTTTCTCAGCTGCAACATCAGGATGGGATTGGCCCCTGACTATGTTCTGAAGACTGGACAAAATAGGGTCAATGGGGCACCCGTTACAGGGTCTGGAGTCTAGCAGGAGCCTGGGTCATGGCGGTGCTCATTGTGGTCATCAGAGTGGCGCTGTGAGAGGGGAGCAGTATTTTGGCAGTGGCCAAATGAACACAGAGGATGCTCAGTGAACTGAATTATGGACTGAACAAATAAATAGATGAGTGACTCTAATATTCCCCTTCCCATTTCAGTAAAGGGCACCGAGGGGGATAGCATTCCCGATTTAATCAAAACCCACTGTGCAGATATGATATCCTAAGAACTTAATTACAATTCCCGGAGGATTACAGGGTCTGATTGGAGATGGGAAGAGACACACCGGTGACGTATGGCCGGCTAAAGGGTCTAGTAGGGGCCTGTGGGACCTTATAGGAAGTAGAGGAACCAATGGCAGGAGACGAGGCCTCCAGCCAGAGACCCAACAGTCTCAATGGCAAAGGTAGCAGCACCAGCCAAAGCAGCAGGTTGCCGGATGTGGTGGAACATCAGCACTGCCTGGCGGAGGCGGCAACGCTCATGGAGGGCAGAGAGAGCACAGGGTAGCTGAGTGGATTTATTCCCGGCTCCCCATGAACGATCTCTCCGCGTCCAGAAATACGAGTGCGCACGCACATGCGCCTAGGGGATGGTGGTTTCCCCAGCAGCCGGGGCCAGTGAAATTTACATTACTGAAGTTCCTAGGGCCTCACTCTCCACAAGAGAATAAATCTGGGGTAACCTGGTCAGAAAAGCGAAGTTTCATCTTCCAGGTAAACACCATTTTTGAGGAGGTTCCCAGCACTTTTAGTCCAGAGTCACTGCAACCTTTAAAGTATATAATGGAGTGAAAGTTCCTCAGTTTTGAGAAAAGAAAATGGCTTTAGGTTTTGAGATGTACCTAGTGTTTTTCAATCAGACGTGTAGAACCAAAGCTGGACCCAAATCTCTAGAGCCATGGACTGCACCTTTGGCGTGTTCTCAAATGGGATGAGGTCTCCACCCACAGGCGTTCAAGAGCCACCCACCAGAGCCAGGACACTGGTGATGGGGGGACATGAGCTACATAAGGCAGAGCTCGGGACCTCAAGTTCTGTGCAACTCTGAGGAAATGTCTAAGTTATTAGTACTTATAAAATATGCTAATGGGCTTCCCATTATTTCCTCTCTCATTATTCAGTGTTTCCTCTCTGCTTCTCTGACACTTAACTATAACAATGTGACACCAAAAATATCAGGGCCTGCAGGCTCCCTGACCCCTAGCTTCTTTTCTTCCAACAGCTGGGACATTTGACCCTTGCCAGCAGGCTCTGCTTCTGAGTCAGGGCAAATCATTCCCTACTTACATGTATTTTCTTTTAATACTTAAAAGAGGTCACATGCATGAAAGTTTGTAGGACATAGTAAGCCTTCAGCAAATTTTAATGTCCTTCTTCTCTTTGGAACCTACTCTAAAATCTCTAAATATGGTGTGATCCCCCGAAGGTGGAGAGGTATAAAGTTTCTTACTTGAGGATCAGAGAAAAACTTTCAGTCTGCAAGGGCACCTAGAAAGCCAGTCCCAGGAAATGCCCAGTCAGCCATTCAGAGATAGGCAAGAGGCAGACGTGAGCCCTAACCTCCCAACTCCATTGCCCACAGAAGAAATTTCTAACTGGTTACAATGCTTATCCTGTTTTTACTCTTTGCTTTGAGGTGCAGCCCAGACCACTGTGATCAAAACATTCTAGTCAGCCTTCAATTATTTGGAGTTAGCCCACAAAATGAAAGCCACTTGCCATCCTGCCCAAGGTCATCAAGATAATATTCAAACAAATGCCAGCGTACAGCAGTTCTCAGTTGATCCTATTTGAAGTTGTTTATCTGGGTATCAGTCTAAGAGGTGTAAGTGAGTCAAATATGTCCAACCTCAACTTCTGAGGTCAGGGAAGGTGAGACCATAGATACCACAGGAGAGCCCCTCTGGGGACAGTGCCATGAGCAGGGCATCAGATCAGAACCAAAAGGAATGGGAAAAATGTGGGTGAGGATGTACAGGTCAGAGGGCAGGAAGGGGCACTTTGCCAGCCTTGCTTTTGTGTGTCTTCCTGCTTGTGGAGCTCAGGCTGCCCCTTCACATCTCGGGCTGCTGCCATAAAAATATTCTGAACTATTTAACCGCAAATATTTCCCCCACTGATCTCTTCACTCATCTGATTCCAAAACATTGATGAAAGGATCTGGAGACCTATATTTAAACCTGAATTCTTTCACTTATTTGTGGACAGTGCAACTTTGTGTGAGCTGCCCAAATGGCTGAGCTTTGTTTCCATGTTTGTATAGAGGTTCTGAGGCAGGTCAGTCTCTGAGATAGCCTGCCTTCCAAGTTCTATGATTCGGAGGTGGAAGGAGAGCAACACAGGAACTTGACTCTTGAGGCTAGAAAGCAGAACAGAACACCCCTTTTAAAAGATAAAGCAATGTCAGGGGCACCTGGGTGGCTCAGTGGGTTAAAGCCTCTGCCTTCAGCTCAGGTCATGATCCCAGGGTCCTAGGATCGAGCCCCACATTGGGCTCTCTGCTCAGCAGGGAGCCTGCTTCTTCTGCCTTTCTCTCTCTGCCTACTTGTGATCTCTGTATGTCAAATAAATAAATAAAATCTTTAAAACAAACAAAACAAGATAAAGCAATGTCAGGGTCACCTGGGTTGCTCAGTGGGCTAAAGCCTCTGACTTTGGCTCAGGTCATGATCTCAGGGTCCTGGGATTGAGCCCCACATCGGGCTCTCTGCTCAGCGGGGAGCCTGTTTCCTCCTCTCTCTCTGCCTGCCTCTCTGCCTGCTTGTGATCTCTGTCTGTCAAATAAATAAATAAGATCTTTTTTAAAAAAAGATAAAGCAATGTCAAAAATTATTGTGTTGTTCAGCAGTATTTTGGTTACCCCACATAATTTTTACATTTCCTAATTTGGAGCTAAAGTGATATTTTATTCATCATAAAAAAATTTCCTTGTTAATCATTCTATAAAACCATTGTAAAGTCAACATAATCTGATAGTTAATAAAGGTTCAATTCTCTGCCTTATGTGTTAATTATGTAATAATACACAAAAATTATGAAGCTTTTACTATGCACTAGGTGCTATGCTAGGTGCTTATACTTATTACCTTGTTTAATTCTCCCAACAAAGCTGCTGAGTATTTTTATTCCTCCCTCAGAGTGAGGAAATGGAAATTTAAGGGAGTTAAATAATCTGCTTAAGCTTACCTAGCTAATAAATGTTGGAGCTGGATTTTGAACCTGAGCAGTCCGACGAGAGAATCCTGGTAACCTTGGGGATATGTGGGTGGTAGAATGTGTTTTACAAGGGGAAAAAAGCCCATAAGATAGTCTTATAACAAATAATGTCTAGTTTACAAATAACATACTTATATGTAGTATTTTCCATAGAATATGTCATAACAAAAAAAGGCTGTGTTGAGAGGGCCTCTGGAAAGGAATGTCACATGAGCTATCCACTGAGTGGTCCTGTGATGCCGTCAGCTGTGTGGCAAACACACGAAGTTTGCGGCAGCTTGAAGGTCACATGTTCTGCCTCTCTAGTGCCAGGGTCACTCCAGGATCTAGCCTGGGGGCTGGTCACCTGGGCTATGCAGGGCAGATCTGATCTTCCTTCAAGGATCACAGCAATCATCTTAAGGGATGATTGTGCAGGCTCACATAGATGCAAATGAAACAAGCAGTCAGAGAGAGAGAAATCTTTTGTATCTGACAATTGTCCACATTCTGTCTCTACTCCCTAAACACCCCCTTCTCTCTCTAACCCACTCCAATATGCCTTCCATCTTCCATCAGCTGCTAGAAATTGACTTCTTGTTAAGGTTACCAATGACCTAGATCCTTGAAATTTCAAGTGTGGTCTAAGGACCAGTTGCTTCAGCATCACCCAGCAGCAGAAACACAGAATCTGAGCCTAGCCACAGAATATGAGTTTAGTTAGATGCCCCAGGTAATCTCTATGCTCACTAAAGATTGAAAAACATGGACTTAGATCTTCCCCCAAGCAAATGGCCAGTGTTCTGTCCTCATGGCTCTTAGCTACACTTGATATTCCCACATTACTGAATACTGTTGTATGTGGTATGGTAATAGCACCCCTATCTGGTTTACTTTCTACTTCATTGGCCATTCCTTTGTCTTTGCTTGCCTTTTCCTTTACTCCCTTGGCCTCCTCTGCCATACTTCCAAACATTAAATAGCCCTCATTAAAGTTCCTTTGGTCCTCTTCACTTCTATCTATGCTCCTCCCAGGTGATTTTACCTAGTACCCCCTAAATGCTGATGACTCCAAATTATATCTCAACCCCAAACCTCTCCCCTGGGTTCTAGACTTGTAGGTACATTTGTCTACTGGACAATCTCTTTATGTCCACTTGGGTTTTTAATAAACAACAAAAAATTAATTTGATCAAATAGAACCACTGATTCCATACTCTCCCTCTCTTTAACTCCTCCATCTCCATAAATACCATTATCACCTGTCCCTTCCTCTGGACAGAAATCTAGGAGGCATCCTCTAATCCTTCTTTTCCTCATAATACACATCCAAATCAATGCACCAAATCTTGCCAATATTATCTCCACAGTACATCCCCAATCCAAATATTCTCCTCCATCTCCATATCACAGTCCTGTGATACTACAGTAGGTTCCTAATTGTGCTTCCTACCTCCACTCTAGTACATTCTCCAAACAGCATCCAGAAAAATCTCTTAAACCATAAATCAAAGTATAATCCTACTCTGCTTAAAAATCTTCACTGTCTTTCACTATACTGACAATAAAGTCCAATATTCCAACTATATTAGTTAGAATACTTTTAAGTCGGAGTCACAAATACCCAAAAGAAAGTAATTTTATATTTTACTCCTTAATAATGCCAAAGGTCAGTGACTCCAAGGTTGATTCTAGAGCTCCATAATCTCTTCCATCTTTTTGATCTTTAGTCTTCAATGCATCTGTGATATCTCACTTCATGGGTGTAAGATGGCTGCTGTGGCTCCAAGTATCACATCCTCACATAACAATGTTGAATTATAGGAAGGACAGAAAGGGATTTATTTCATTAGGAGGGAGGAGAATCCTTCTCCAATGCTCTAAACAGACTCCTCTTAGATCCCAAATGGAATTACATGACTAACCCTAAGTTATCACTGGTAAATAGAATGTCCTAGTCAATCATGATTCATTTACTAGAGAAGGGGAAAAAAGCATACCTTCCCAGAATACATTTGTAGTTCTATTTCTGAAAAGGCAGGTTCATAAAAAGGAAAAAAAAAAAAAAACAATGTTGTTTGTCACACTTTCTATGCCTATAAAACAATGTCAAACCATATGTGCCTATTTCCTACCTCGACACTCTCTACTCTCCCTTACTCACTGGCTACTCCCACCATGCCAATTCTCTCTCTGCCCCTCACATAGAGTAAGCTTCTCTTCTTCTCAGGGTCTTTGCACTGGTTATTCCTTCTGTTTGAAATACTTTACTTCACAGATGTTTGCCTGGCTGCCTCTACACGTCACTTAGGTATCATCTTGTCAAAGAGAACGTCCCCAACCACCCTGTGTAATGTAGTCTTTTTTTTTTAAAGATTTTATTTATTTATTTGACAGACAGAGATCACAAGTAGGCAGAGAGAGAGGAGGAAGCAGGCTCCCCGCTGAGCAGAGAGCTGGATGCGGGGCTCGATCCCAGGACCCTGGAATCACGACCCGAGCTGAAGGCAGAGGCTTTAACCCACTGAGCCACCTAGGTGCCCCTGTGTAATGTAGTCTTAACTACCCTACATCTTCCTTGGTGATTCCACATCACATTGTTCCATTTTAGTTTTTCCATAGCACTTAACAGTATCCAAAATTATATTTTGTGTATTTATGGCTTTACATCATCTATTTCCACCCTCTAGAATGTCAGTTCGTTGGGTCAGATATTCTGCCACTGCTGCTTCTCTAGTCCCTAGACAATGTCTGATACATAGCAGGCTCCTGATCTGTTCTTGTTAACTGGTTGACCATAACCCTGGATGAGTTGTCCTATACAACTTCTCTTCAGACCGTGTTGGTGAGGTAAACTCCTCAACAGTCATGCCAGGTCATAAAAAGAAAGTAGCCAAGTTGGTTAAAGAACAGAAACCTCAAAATGGATCAGTCACTGGTCAGTTGATTGGCCGGCTTTGCCCACTTCTCAATCAGGGGTGACATTTTCAAGAAATAGTCTGTATTTCTTCCTCTATATATCTAAATATTGATGAGTAAAACCCATTTGTTTTGGGAACTTAGCATTAAAAAAAAAGTCCTGGGAGATGGAACAGCTGAGTTACTGCAGCCATCCATGATATCCCGGGTGAGGATAACACTGACAGCCTATAGTCTAGAGGTGGTTTTTCTAAAAGCTAAGGAGGAGCCCCTGGAGCCAGATTTCTCTATTCTCCTTAAACTCCCCCTTAGGATCACATCACTTATAATTTTGCGCAGTGGTAACAAATAGGACTGAAGTGGAACTGTAGTTTGTTTTAAACAAACTGTGAAGGGGGTCCATTTGACCCAAGGGCCTACAGAGTCAGCCTCCAGCTTGGACATCACATAGACCAAGGTTTCAACGTAGAGCATGCCAAACTTGCCTTATGCCTTGGTGAAGCCACACCATCTCCCTGAAGCTCAGAAGCTTTATCTGGAAAGTAAAGCTCATACCTCGTGGAAATACCAGTAGAGTTATGTAATGTTATGTTATGTTATGTTATGTTATGTTATGTTATGTTATGTTACTGCAAAGGAGGAAACCCACAGATCATGAACGCTCAACTTATTCTGATCCTCCTTCCTTCTATGTTTGCCAGCCAAGAATCCAGGCTCACCAAAAGCAAAGAAATGGAAAAGTGACCATTTATACTAATGATGCACTCACAAAATTTCAGTGAGAGGAAAAACATGAAAAGACTTTTATTCACTAAAGACGATACTACAGAGTTCTTTAAATGAGCATCTTTTAGGCTACACAAAGTGCCTGACAATAGGCTTTCCTTTCCAGTAATCTCTTTTAAATAATCCATTTTTTATATAAAGTATAGTCTGCTGGCTCTGTTGGAAGTCATGGAAGAAAGTGGTGGGCTTTGCAAAGCCCAGCTAGCAGGCTGCCTTCATGGTGGTTCCAGCCCAGTCTTGCCAGGAGGGAGATTATTACCTCTAAGAAAAGGCATGTTTAGTTTTCCAGTTTTCTTAAATCATCTGAAGTCCAGTGCCTGTGTGTGATGTGTCAGTGGGCAGACTTCATATGTTAGTCCTACGACAAGTGTTCCTATGACCTGGCCTGAAGAGGCCACACAGCTGCGTGTGCAGATAGTGACACTGAGGGTTAGGAGATTGATATTTTCATCCCTGTTCTGCTAAATATCACCCCTTTGGCCCACGATAAGTCATGGAACCTTTCTAGGCTTCAGCTCTCACATTCATGCAATGACAAGTTGGCTTTATAGGGTCCCCAGAAGTTCTTCTCTGGCTTAAATCCATATAATGTGGATATTCATGTTTTCCCCTGAATCTGGTCTTCATTCTCAGCAAAGGGAAAGCTCTGTGTAGGAGGACTGAGAGTTCAGGCTGCCTATAAAAACTACAATTAGCCCTGGGTATTTGCAGATTAATTAAATTCCATAAATGTTCTTACATGAGATAATCAGTACTTACTGTGCTCCCACTTGGTATCAGGAAGTTATACTACCTGATCTCTGCTAATAAGCTATTTTCAGATGAGTTGACAGTCAGACGAAGAGCATGCAGGGGGAAGAGCAAATAATGACTTCCTATACTTCACTCATCTTTACCTAGGTGAGGCCCCCTCTTTCTCTGTGTGTCTTTTTTTTTTTTTTTTTTTACTTTTTATTTTGAGAGAGAGGGAGAAAAAAAAGCAGCACGACGGGCAGAGGGAGAGAGAGAATTCAAGTAGGCTCCACGTCCAGCACAGAGCTTGATGCAGGGCTCCATCTCAGGACCCCTGAGATCATGACCTGAGCTGAAATCAAAAGTCAGACCCGGAGCCAACTGAGCCACCCAGGCACTTCTCCATGTGTCTTCTTAGATGCCACCTCCTCTAGGCAGCCCTTCCCTGACTACTCAAAACTGGGGTAGGAACATTGTCTATGTGTTCCCATAGCACTTACTGCTTCAACCTTGGTAAGTGCTTCAACCTTGGCAGCACTCATCATACTGAACTGGAATTGCTTGGTTTGCGTTCTTCTTGTGGTGCAGTTGTGATTTCATGAACGTGAAAGCTAAAAATTATCTTTGAAACCATATTAAGGAGTTTGGATTTTAACTGAAGACCATGGGGACCACTGAAGGATTATCATGCACCAGGGATCAAGATATAGTTCCCAGACCAGAAACATCATTCAGGCAAAGGAGGTCTCTACAAGTAACCTGGGAGAGCTGGTAGCTGGAAGAAGGAAGGACTCCTGCTTTCTGATTTCAAATTTTCAAACAAAGCTACAGTAATCAAAACAGTGTGGTACTGACATAAGAAAAGACACGGGATCGATGACATGGAATTGAGAAAGGTAAAAAAAAAATCCATGTCTATGATCGATTGATTTTTTTTTTCATTTTTGCAATTCTTTGTTCTTTTTAACAAGATCTCTAGGGGTTTTCCACATGAAATCTTTTTTTCCTCCCTTTTTAAAAATTGTGGGACACACGTGAGATCTACTCTCTTAGCAAATTTTTACATTCACAGTATAATTTTCTTAACTACAGGCACAATGTCATGCAACAGATCTCTAGAACTTCATAATCTTCTATAACTGAAATTTTATGTCCACTGATCAGCAATGGCCACCACCATCCGACTTTCTGTCTCTATGACTTTGACTATTTCAGATATCTCGTAGAAGTATTTGCTCTTTGGTGATGGGCTTTTTTCACCTAGAGTAATATCCTTCAAATTCATCCATGTTGCCATATATAGCAGGATTTCCTTCTTTTTAAAGGTGAATGGTACGCTACTGTACATATATACCACATTTTCTCTGTCCCTTCATCTGCCAGTAAACATTAAGTTATTTTTGTATCTTGACTATTTCAAATAATACTGCAATGAACATGGGAGCTGATCTCTCTTCGAGACAGTGATTTTGTTTCTTTTGGATAAATACTCAGAAGTGAGATTTCTGGAACCTCCATACTGTTTTCTATAGTGGCTGCACCATTTTACATTCCCACCAACAGTACACAAGGGTTCCTTTTGCTCCACATCCTCACCAACACGTTATTTCTTGTCTTTTTTTATTCGGGCCATCCCAACAGGTGTGAGGTGATATCTCGCTGTGGTTCTGATTTGCATTTCCCTGGTGATGAGGGATGGTGAGCATCCTTTCATGTCCCTGTTAACCACTGTATGGCCTATTTAGAAAAATGTCTTTGCAAGTCCTTTGACCATGTTTTAATGGTTTTGTTGTTGTTCTTGTCTTGCTACTGAGGAAAGACAAGAACTTGTTGTTCTTGTCTTGCCTCAGTAGCAAGACAAGAACAAGTAGGAGCTCCTTCCATTCTGCAGGTTGCCTTTCATTCTCCTGATTATTTCCTATATTGTGCAGGAGCCTCTTACTTTGATATAGTCCCATTTGTCCATTTGGGACTTGAGTCAGAGGGTCAACATTTGTTAGGTGTTTAAACTCTGGCTCTCCTTGCCCTGTTTTCATCTCTTGGTTTAGTCATATACTTGCATTTCCTCTGGAGAAGATTTCTACTTTTCTGGTGCTGTTGCTCATACATTCTCTGCACCAGACACAACTGAGCACGACTTCTCTGCCCTGTGGGCAGCCTCGCAGTGACAACACATGGAAGCTACCAGCTTTTATAAGGCTTAGAAGGGCAAATAAAACCAAGACCGTTTATAAACTGAATAGGAAAGTTCAAATAGCTTTGAATTATTTGATAACAAATGTACAGGCACTTCTTTGAGAAAGTGTCCACACAATTCTGTTTTTATAGGCCCTTAATTCAAAAATGCCCGAAGGCCCTTGTCCCTGTAAACGTCCACAGGAAGGAAACAATGACTAAGTGTGAATTTATTCACTGTTCTCAGTCTCTCTGTATTATGTCAGCAAACATCAAAATTGGTGGAAGAAACTTCCTTTGACCCCTTTCTTCCCTTCCCACCCCAGGTAAAGGGAAGGCTACAGTTTGGGCGTATCTTCTGTCTAAAAAAGCAGAGACAAAATCCAAAAGACGAAGAATTCACTCTGGCCCTGCCTGTACACTTTCAGTTGTAGCTCTCTTCATAAGATGGTAAATTTCTTGTTAAAGCAGTTGTTCATTTTTCTCAATTGCTTATGAATTTACTTTTAGTCTAAAAACAAGACATAAATGATCCAAGGGACAACGTTGCCACGGGGTACAGTTGCTCCTCAGTCTCCATTAATAATAGAACAAATCATGGTACCTTAAGTGTGTTCACTAGAAAGCTTTTCTTCCAAGAGGCACAAACAACACCTGATAAGACATCTTATGTAGCTGTGCTTTCACGCTTACGGCTGAGCTGGGTGGGATCAAGAGCAGAGGAGAAGCTTCTCTTAGGTCCTCACAATGAACCTCAGCAAAGCTCATCTGTCTTTCCAGCATGCAGTGGGGCAGAAGTTCCTCCCTGGGAATGGATCTGTCTGGACAGATGCCTGACCAGTGCTTTGCCAAATGTGAGGGGCCGTGTCAAAAGCCCCAGGTTTGCAAAACAGGGGACTCGAGTGCAAGGCCTGGCTCTAAATTAGCAAGTGCTATTGAAGAATTCACTTTACTTCTCTATGGCTCATTCTGTAAGATCAGATGAAGGCACTACTACCTGCTTCACAAGGTTCTTATGAAAAGTCCGTGAAAGATATATAGATAAATATTTTATAAAGGTGCAACAGAACATGAGTTATCAGTGGTATAACTTAGGTGGTCTGGTTTCTTACACGAACCTCTGCAACGTGCCATGTGTGTCATAATAACGAGTCATGTATTGGGTTAGATGTTTCACATTTTAACAATTGTTTCACTGTTTTATCAAGCTCTTACAAACCCCTGAGGTCAATATTATTAGCCCAATTTAACAGATGAGAGACCACGCAGTATAAAGTGGCAGCTGGTCTTCAAACCTGGGGTACGGATATGTCCAACCGCAATCCTGACTCTCCTTCCCAACACGCTACCCCTCTGGGGACCTTGACCCACAGCTCATTTCCATCCCCAAAGGATAGGAACTGCTAATTCAGAGTGAATCTAGTTAGGAGCCCCAAATCACCTTCTCTCACCTTGTTCCTGAAGTGTCACAGAGGATTCAGGAAAAACAACGTGACATTCTGAAAAACCAGAATGGCCAACCCCTGCCCTCACACTGGAAATGGGGAGTGATTGCTACTAGTAGTAAAACCAACAGATGTGGGTGGGTAAAACCCTGACCAGACTTCCGTTTATGGCATAACCTGGCCTCACTTCATTGACCAGAGGCTTCCTGAACACAGATAAGACAAAGCTTTACCACCTTTTCCCATAGAGATATCGCCTTGTCTCCAGCTGTAAACCAGACATTTACTTCCCCCACCTGGTATGAGTCTACGTGGGAAGGTATTTTTCATTTAACATCATTTCTTTCCTTGTCGGACCATTACCAACGCACACAGACCATTCTCATTCGGTGAAGGGGCCACAGCCCTAAAAAAGAGCTGAGTTACATGTAAAGCAAAGCTGTCATTGGCAGAGATGACTTGAGTCCTGGTAGCCATACACACCATCAATAATAGATTTTAAAGTATCAGGTGGCCTTCCCATACTAGACACTAACACTCATGTGGATATCAGTTGCCACCTCAGGAAAGCAGAGATACACTGACTGAAACTCGTCCAGAAACAGAAATAAATTAGGAGCTCATCCACTGCCCCTTCAGTGGTGCAAGTGAAAAGAAGATGAAGCCACCACCCAGGTAAGCCAAGACGTGAGCCAAAACGATGCCATCGCCGTGAGCAACAAATGTGGGCAAAGATACTGCTTTATTCAAAGATTACTAAGGAGAAATAACCGGAAATGGGACTATAAGAACAAATAGGTCAGAGCAAAGGAAAGCCCCCACAAGACTCAGGAGATTATTTCTCCAAAACTAGCCATTTGTCGCACGTGGAGGCAAATGTTCACAAACTGCTTGGCATCCTTCATCGAGGTCTAGAAGGGATGGCCTCTGAAAATTGGAGCAGAAAACATGAGAGACTGAAGGCTGAGGTGATAGGGTGCAGGACTGGGGAAACGTAATGACAGGAGTGAAAATAGACATAAATGAGATAAGCAATGAATCCAATACAACTGAAAACAGAAACTCAGGATTGAAACTACTTTGGGGGAAAAAAAAAGCAGAATTGCAGAGAAATGAATGAATGATACAATAGAAAATGTCAAGATGTCTTTCAGAACATAGAAACTGTGACTTGGAGAGGCAGGGAGAGAATGACAGGTCTGGCAGTGGCGAGCAGGACAACTGTTCCCATCCTGGTTCTGGGGAACATGGGATGGGAGGGAAAACACAGCCTCCCTTCATAGGGCTGTGGGAAAGCCCCATCTTCTGGAGGTGGGCAGAGTTCAACCAGTGAGGGATAGGATTTGATTATGAATAGCTCTCCTCCTGTGGGGCCACCCTCTGAGGAGTGGTTTTACACTGGCTTCCAGCTTCCCTACTGGTCAGAGAAATGCTCACCATCAGTTGCCCCCATGCTGCTGGCTATTTTTTCTTCCTTGTCTCTCTTCCCTACGCCCCTACTGTCACCTCTTCAATAAATGACTAACACTTGAATCTTTATTTCTGGGTTTGCTTCTGAAGGAACCCAACTAAGACAACCTCCAATATGCTAACACAGAGCTCTCTGCCTCTTTCACTGACCAATTAGCAGCATGAGACCCAGAAAGTCATTCCATCTTTCTTCTGTCTCTTGATTTCCAGGACACCTCATCGCCCAGGGTCCCCTGACCCCCACTTCACTGGCTGATCCTTCTCCATCCTACCTTTCATATTGGATTACCTCAGGCTCTGAGCCTCTACCTCTCATCCTCACTCTACCCTTTCTTCTGGTGTTTTGCGTTTGACCCCTTGTTTATGACTCCAGCCAGGCCCATCTTCTGAATTCCAGACTTACTTTAAACATTAATTAAAGGATGAATCTTAACTCTGCATTGAGTTTACTTTCCTAGAGTTTTATGGTCCAGCAGGTACTTTGCAAGCTCTTCAAATACACTGTCTTATTTAATCCTTACAACAGTACTCCAAATTATCACACTTGGAAATGCTGGAAAAGCAAGCTTCCTAGAGAAGGGAGTCTGGCTGCATTCATGGAGCAGGTGCAGGGCAGCACCAGGATGTGAATGGGGTCTTCCTGACCCTGAAGGTCATAACCCTAATGGCCTGTCCACTCTGCATCCTGTAAACTCCCCTCCTTTGTGCAACGGGCACAGAGGTTTTATAAAACAAGAAGCTGCCAGAGCTGGAAGAGAACTTGGTGACCTACTAATCAGTGCCTTCATTTAAAAGTTGTCCCAGGGGCACCTGGGTGGCTCAGTGGGTTAAGCCGCTGCCTTCCACTCGGGTCATGATCCTGGGGTCCTGGGATCGAGTCCTGCATCGGGCTCTCTGCTTGGCAGGGAGCCTGCTTCTCCCCTTCCCTCTCTGCCTGACTCTCTGCCTACTTGTGTAATCTCTGTCTGTCAAATAAATAAATAAAATCTTTAAAAGCTGTCCCAAAAGGGCAAACCATTTTCCCAAGACTTCTTAGATATCTGCTTGTATTTATAATGGGTGGTTGTTTTCGCGCTTTATGTTTGGGGCTGGAAATGGTCCCAAGATCTGTTTCTCTTCTTCTTTCTCCGATTTGTATCTCCAGTCTTAGAGGCCCTCTGTATACAGATAGATGGTGCACAGTGTCCTAGCTCCCCTGGTGCTGACAGGCCTCTAGAAAGAGCACTGGGGTAGGGGGCGCACCATGTCACTTCCCTGGGATACTTTCTCAGGTGGAGATGGTTTTCCAGTTGTTCAGACAAAAGGCTGGCATTTTGACTAGAGAAGCCCAGTGACTAGATCTCCATTAAATATCTACCCATCCTATTAAGGATATTTGTTATGCTGTATCCAGAGCAACTAAACCCAAGACTATGTCTGTGCCAAAGACACAAATAAAAACTGGAAAAAAAAATTTGCAACCATCCAGATGTTCTTTGGCAATGACAAGCACCCAGACATTTGGAAGCATCTGGATGACTGACTGACTTTTTCAGTTTTCATCTGGAAGATGAAGATTGTGCAGACCCAGCAAGATTACAGGCTGGATGATAATAAACAAATCTTTGACAATGTCCACGGGATTCCAAACATCTGGGTGCAAAATTGAAAAATCCAGCTAACCATCCAAATGTTTGGTATCACTTCCACAAAACGTCCAACAGCAGGAGATGGGCAAAAGATCCAGAAAAAGAGGCAAGAGGTCCCCAAAACAGGCTCTGCCTTCATAATTATGTTCAGTTTAAAGGGGAAACTGGATTAGGAACGGTAAGGTTTTTTTTTATTGTTTTCAATTAGAACCCACACTGAAGACCTCTTTTCTCTCTCCTGGGGGTTTGCAAACCTACTGAAGTGAGGGGCCTTTTGGAATTGTATAGCCAGAGTCTGATCTGCTTACGGAATATAGGAACTCTCTGGCATCACAACAGATCACCAAAGTCTTCTTTTTGAGTGGTTTCTCAGTTCACCAAAAAAGGCAGAAAGTACAGCAAATACATCTGCAGCTTAAGGGCCTGCCAACCAAGAAAGGAAGGTGATGCTCACCTCCCCGCTGGGGTAGCAAGGAGGGTATGAGTGTGCTGGAAGGTGAGCGGGCCCTCTTCATCTGAGAGGAATATGAATATGCTGAGTGAGACGGTCAGGCGAGGGTGAGGCATACCCTCAAAAGTGAATTTCACTCTAGTCTTTAATAATGAAGGAAAGACACCTCACATGCATGGACACATGAAAGAAGCTCTGATGTTGGGGCCCAAAGAGGGACGGTCCTTTGAGGGAAATTTTCTTTTCTTTTGTGGCTCTCAGAGGACTGATGGCAGCTGGGGCACCAGTAGCAACGCACAGCACCCTTGTGGAAACCACAACATCACATGGGGTCTGCGTGGCCTTAAGGACTGCTCGCGGAGGTGGGAGCCTGGCACCTGTCAGTGGAGACCTCAGAGAGCTGAAGCGTCTACAAGATCTTGGCACAGAGGTGGGAGCCTGGCACCTGTCAGTGGAGACCTCAGAGAGCTGAAGCGTCTACAAGATCTTGGACCTAACCTAGGGTGGGCTGGGAACCAAACATTCCCTGATTGTAACCTGAGCTCATGATTTTTCTTTCTGCTGCCATTTTTTAGGAAGATCAGGGTCTTGAGCCAAAGAACATTTGAAGCATCTTGCTGTTGCTTCTTGTCTGGGCCCCGCTAAGGAAAATGTAAGATTTGCATCTCGAAGCTGTTGTACCTGGAATGCCCGTTTTCTGGTTGTTTCCCTGACAGTCCCTGGGAACAGTGCTCTGTTAGGGCCGGAGGCACAGAGCACAGCTCACAGATCAAATGAGGAGAAAGACGTCGGGGGCAGAAATAACACTGACACAAAACCATGGACAACCCACAGACAGTAATCTCACAGACAACCTAAAGCTGAACTTGCCTTGCCAAGTACCCTTTGAGAGCCGGGTCATTTTGAAAACCACTGTCCAAGACATAGATGCTCTGCTCAGAAGACACCTGTCTCTAGATCCACCCCCAGAGGAGAAGGGAGGAAAAAAAGCCTCCTGAAGGCCCCCGGAGATTGTGTCAACAGTGACGTTCTAGATGTATTCCGCCGGGTCTTCATTCCATTGTGCTAACCACATTTAAAACCAGATGCCGGCTCTCCTTGCCTCTTTGCTCCAAGAATGACTGTCAGCGTGCATTGTTTCTGAGAGAAACTTAAGGCAAAGCAGTCTCCAAGTTCTGTAATTAAAAGTTTAAAAAAAAAAAAAGCCGTACAAAATTTTCTGAGTTTAACACTTTTATAACAAAGCTATCCCTTAGGTTACAGAGAATTAACTTAGAAGTAATTGAAAAACAGACCCCAAATGGGTGTATTGTAAGTAGAGTCGCTACCGTGTGACCTTGGGCAAATTGCTTCAGTGTCCTGAGCCTTCTATTCTCATCAGTGAAGCCAATGGCCTGGAATTCCATAATCCACAAGGTTCCACCAGCTCTTGGGCCTGTAGAAATATCTTCTACGGGGGGGGGGGGGGGAGACATGCGGGAACTGTTGGTACTCCCAGCTCGATTTTTCTATAAATCTAAAACTGCTCAAAGAACGAAAGTCTTTTTTTAAAAAAATATGTAAATCCAATCTAAACACCAGACAAACCCAAACGGAGGAACATTCTACGGAATACCTGACCAGTGCTCTCCAAAACTACGCCGAGGCCAGTAAACACAAGGAATGAATGAGAATCTGTCACAGCCTAGAGAGACTAAGGACCCGTGACCACTAAGAGAAACACTGTATCCTGGATAGGATCCTGGGACAGAAAAGGACAGGACTGGGAAAACTGCTGAAATCCTATAAAAAAAAAAAAATAGGCTGAAAGCCTATTGTTAAAAAAACCCAAACCTATCATAACTAACTAAAGATTACGTCAACCCCTAGGAAAAAAGCAAGCTATGTCACTTTGAAAGTACAGGACAATATATGGAAAAACACGTCAATAGCCTTTGTTTAGCTGTTCATATCCATATCCCCTTTTAGTATTTTGATGATTCTTCTTACCACAAAATGTATATCTCACATAGCTGGGATCATCATAACTATGACATGTTGACTCTTCTTTTGAGATTCACATATATCATAATTATTTTGTCCTTCATCCAAACTTAACGATAATATAATTTTAACCACATTGAAATATTTGTCCTTAGGATGTTAATACCATCTTGGTCTTTAGAAATGTCTGTTCTTGATTTAGTGAAACTATTTTTTTTTCTGTTGAGTGGGAGTCCTAGCCATCATGGCGTTATTTCCCCAAAGTGCTCTATTCAAGTGCTGTGTTTGGTTCTGTGAGGAAAATGAAGTGCACGGAAAGGAGGAGAATGAATTCAGTGTCGGTGTTCTTGCTTTCAGAAAATCTAAACAGCAAAGACCCTCCCTGAGAGAACATATAAACAAATGCTGTTTCTTAATTTAAAAGTACTCACACAAGATCCCTTGAAATGACTCACTCTCTGCAGAATCCAAATGTCATGTCCCATTTACTAAAATTTAATTGATACAACTGTTATGTCTGACAAATTCCCCCTTATAAGGGCAAAGCAGGAAGGTTCCCTAAAAATGGAGGAGGGTGGCAGTGGGTATGGATTATAAGGGACACGGTACAGGAACGTCACAGTAGATGACTTTACAGGGACCCTCCCAGCTCATACCCTTCTTATTTGAGGACACCGTACATACAACACGTGCTCGTCGAACTGGCCATGTCCGTATGGCATGCCCTTCTTTCCCCAGGTGTGGCTATGGATGATTTGACTTTGAGTGAGACCCTGATTCAAAATGAGCCGATCCGATTCTCTCCCCTGAGGACCTGGAGTTGGAATTGAGAGGCTCATCTGATGTGTCCATTTGAACTGAAGACATGGAAGTTTGGGAGCCCTTGGAAAACCACGTTTGTCAAAGGTCAGGGAGCAAAGCCCATAAAGCGGTCTGGAGAGAGAGACAAAGAGAGGGAGAAAGAGGAAGTGAGGGAGGGAGAGAGAGAAGAAAAAGCCAGAGCTCCTGGGGATGTTCCAAGTCCCGTTTCCAGACCTCCAGACACCCTGCCGTGTTTCCTGCCCAAGTCACCCTGGATTTCTTATGTCAGTGAAGTTTATGTTCCCTGTAACTACCAGAACTTTATCCAAAACAGATCTTGCAATGCCTGCAACTGAACTTTCACATCAATCAATTCAAACCACATGAAAAAAATATTTTGAGATATTTTCAAAAATAAAATGTTTATTAACGCCACAAATACTTACAAATCACCTGTTCTGTACTGAGTAAAAGATAAACAGAATGCGTTTGTTTGATGGATGCCAGGGGCTGGGAGGTCCCGAAGTGAATGTGATGCTCTACCCATCAGTGAGGAACTTCCGTCTACCCAGCACTACATGCCATGAACTCTGTGAATGTTATTCCCATGATCCGATGGGCGTAGTATTAATAAGAGTTGGATTTCAACAAATTTGCCTTTGACAAAATGAAGACAAGTTGCTTTTTTAAACCATTATTTGTTTCATTTTTCTGCAAGATCTTTGGTTTCATCCCACTCAGCTAGAGTAAATGCACTCAGGGCATCTGTGTCCACCTAGGGCCCCTTCTCCCACCACAGCCCAAGGGGACCTGGGCCGGGGAGACTCTGAACTCTGGCCAGGCAACCCCTCCAATATCATCCCTCAGAAGTACTTATCTGTTTAGAATCCCCTTTATTAGAACAGAAAGTACTTTAGTGATGTAAATGGAATTCTAACAGACAGCTTAATTAAGAAATGTAATTAAATTAATTTTAGGTAGTAAGTTTTCATTGTAGTGGTTCTATTCTATTTATCATTGAAACATTCCATCCACCTCTTGTTATTAAGACAAAACAGCATTCCTCAGTTTCAGGTGAAAATTGCTCTCTCTCCTGCCACTTAAATGTAATCAAGGCAGCTCTTCTCACACACGTTCCCCAAAGTGGCTGCCCAAGCCTTCCAGAACAACCTGGAATACTTGTCAGAAATGCACACTCCAGGGGCACCTCCGTGGCTCAGTCAGTTGAGCGTCTGACTCTTGATTCCAGCTCAGGTCATGATCTCAGGGTCCTGGGATGGAGCCTCCCGTCGGCTCCACGTGAAGTCTGCTTGAGATTCTTTCTCTCCCACTTGCCCCTCCCCCCCTTCGTGCTCTCTCCCTCTCTCTCTCCAATAATAGATAAGTAAAATATTTAAGGGGACAAAAAAGAAAGAAATATACACTCCAGGGATCCACTTGGTGTCTCTGATTCAGCAGGTCTGGGGATGGGCCTGAAACCTTGATATTTAACGACTTTCCAGTTGATTCTGCTATGATGCTGTGTTGGTCGTTGATTCACTGCTTGGAAGACCAAAGTGTGGCTTTGAGAAGTTTAGTGAAGGTCAGCATGAAGGAGAGCCTGGTTTCCAGACTAGGGACCCACATTCCACTGTGTGAGCTGCATTCTGCCCAAGGGCATCCAGTGGGGAGGGCATGAGGGCTGAAGCCCTGACTGACCAGGACGGCATCAGCCCAGAGGAAGGGAGCCAGTATCAGATTTGCTCTAGGACAGTAATGGGTCAGCTGTAGCCCTGTGAGTGATGACGGCTGTGTGATCCCAGTTCCCAGGCCACACAACCTCCAGGCCAGCTCAACATCAGCCTCCATCCTTTCAAGGGCGTCCTTCCCAAGGTCCCACCACCACATACACATCTTAATTCTTTTGCTTAAAGGATTTCACCGTGAGCCACAATTGCCTAAAATACGTTCTAAGAAACTTGATCCTGTATGGCAAATATCATAAACACACACACAATTTACAACACACATTAACATCTTAAAGTCTCGGAGCAGTCCTGTAGTAAAGAAACCCAGAAAACCCAGGCTGACCCAGAAAACACGGCTTAAGTCTGTTTCCCCAAAATGAAAGAGAACCAGTTTCTTTCCTTCTTTTTATTTGATTGTTTTCTTCTGAAGACATGTCCGTGGACATCCCTTTTCTTCCCTCTACTGAGTGTCTGTGGCTCATAATTTAAATTTTGACACAGGATCACACGTTAGTTGCCAGTGCATAGCACAAAATAATGCCGAGCATAGGTAATACATCAATGTTTATGGAATGAATGAATAGGTGAATAAATGGTTGAGTATTTCTTTTTTACAAGAGAACTATTTTTAAACGTTAAAAATCAATGACTTTGGGAGGGTGGTTAATATTCCTCTCTGGGCAGCTGTGTGTCTGGGTGACTTCCTGCCCAAGTACAGAGGCCACCTCTTCCTAGAGGCTCTCGCTGCCGTGGCCCCCGTGGTCCTCATTAGTAGAAGAGGCTGGAACCTACCGGTTCCCTCGCATCTCAGCTTGCGCCCTGTCAGAACTTATCAAGATCTTCCTTGCTCAATTCACAGGCAATCATTATTTTAGAACCTGAGATAGGAAGGCAGTAGATTTTATGTGATTAGCCGCTGAGATAAACGTTAATTAGTTTTCAATTTCCATAAAGTACCCCACTGACAGAAAGATTTGTTAAGTCAGTTAATGGCTACAGATGATTGTTCCAAAACTGGGGTGGGGGGGGAGGTAGAGAGCTATGAAGACAGGGGCTGGAGAGGAGTGAACAGGAGCAGGAGCACATCATATATTATGAAAATAAATGGAAAGGGTACCAAATGAATCACCAGACGACCTAACAGTTGATATCATTAGGAAAAGATGAATTGGGGCCTGGGAAAAGGTAAGGGACATAAAGTGGGTTACAGTCCAGGCATTTTTATCGTTTGACCCCAGAAGAAAAAAATATATATGTAATTGAGTCCAAAATCCAAGTGCTGGGACACATGCAAGGGTGTAACTATGAACCCTAGACCCCGGCGCTGAGTCTGACACAGACCCCATTTTGCTTCCGTCCCAACCAGAAAGCTGAGAAATGCTCTCATTTCTTCTTAGAGCCAGGGAAATTGCCACAGATATGCCAGGGCAAAAGGCAGAGGAGAGAGAAGAGTAGCGTGGTGGACTGAGTCCTCCCAGGTGGTAGGGAAACTGATGTCATGGGTGTGGACGTCCGTTGTGCATCAGGTGCACCTTCCGTCTCCAACCCACACACCCTGGCTGGGCCAGCCTCTAAGCTCCCTAAGCCTCAGTTTCATCTTTTGCAAAAGAAGGATATTGTTTGTAACGCCCTCCTCAAGTTGAGTCAAAGACTAAAGGAAATGACATATACATCGTCCTTTGCATTATGCTTGCTGGACACCGTGGTGAGTGTTCAGGGCATGCTGGTCAGCACTACCACTGTGGTGGCAGGAGCCCATTTAGTGAAGCACAAAGTGTCTCAAGGCCATCAGTGCTTTAGTTCCAAAGATGGCCAATTGCCGGAGCCTTAGGGGCTGCTGCTGGCGCTTCTAAACACCAAAGGCAGCTGACAGTCTTGCCATACACAAAACGAAACTCTGTAACAAGCAGCCTCCAGGTCCCCCATCCCACCCATGACCACACCTACCTCCCAGTCAGTTCCCTGTGCCCAGTAAGCGAGCTCCTGTCAGGTCCACTTACTCCTCGCTGCTTCTGGGTTCAGGGGCCAAGACATGTCCCTGTAATCCACTTTTCCCCTATCCAATGTAATGGAATAAATGAAAGTCTGCAGTAAATATGCCACTGTTGACCTTTTTCTTTTTTTCTTTTTTTGCTTCCAATTCTGTGTTCCCTCCAGCACTATCCTCCCTCCTACAACAGTCTGATCCATCCTTGACCATGGTGCCAAAAGCCAGGCTCAAAATTTTGAGTCATGGCACTCACCTACAGCAGGCAAACTCTTGCCCAAGCAATATACTTGCTTGTAAAAAGCATTTATTTAGTTTTGTCCAAGTGTCTTCCTGAGGGAGGGGGGAAACTTGAGGGAGCCAGGACAGACGAGGACATGGTTGCTCTGATACCAAGTTATCCGGGAGAAACACTACATCTTTAGTACAAAGGAGTCCATGAAACACGCCACCCAGTCCTATCTCAGCTAAGCCTATGTTGCCATATGAAACTCGGAGCAATTTTTATCAAATATACCTCATATTTCTCCCAATCTTCTGTCCTAGGACCACATCAGGTGTTGGGGGCCGTAATTGACTTATTATGGTTTCTTAAGAATATGTTGTTTTCAAAATCTGGGTTAAGCATACACATATCAGGGGCTTGAGTAAGAAAGTGTAGGGCCATGGGGAGAAAAGGTCACTTAGAGACTCTGCTTCTATCCTTGCAAAAATAAAAACAACAAATAATGAAGGGAATGAAGGAAGGAAAGAAGGACGGAAGGAGATAAGAGAGGGAGAAAAGGAGGGAAAACATTTCACTAAATCATCAGAAAAATTAGAGGATGTGACCAGACATCATAATATACAAGGGGAAAATTCTTCATGATGATTTTTTCTTATGTTCTTAAATTTGGATGTTTGATTTTTTTTGATGTTGAAATTTATAAATAAGCAGGAAATAAGTATAAAGCTTGGGGTTAGAACACAGCTCTCTTCTACTGGAACAAGATGGTATCTAGAAATATTTTCTTCTTTATTTCTTTATTTTTAACACAAAGAATAAAAAGCACATGATGTAGTTAGAGGTGGATTGACAGTGACATTTCATTAATGGTTTGAATAAAGCAATTTCTTTCCAGCTCACAGTACCCAAACAGGCAACCACAACAGCAAGATAGTTTTCCTTATAATTCTGTGTCAGAAACATCCATTAAAGATAAATAACCATACATAATTACATATATTTAATTTGGTAGACATTTCTTAAAGAAAGAGAATTTTATACTATTTTCAAACTCCACCTCTTTTTCCTATTTTTCCTGTTCTGTTTTTGAAGAGAAAAGGCAACGTGACTGCATAATGATCTAGCAAGTCAATACTCCTGGGGATAGATATCACACAATACAATGCAACCTCATTAGACTATTCTGGCATTAAATGGTGTGCTATACACAGCATTTAAATTCAAAAGTCCATCTCAAATCCCAGAGATCTGGTCCATGCAGCAAAATTATCTGGAAAATTCATGCTGAATCCTTCCATTATCCCAAATCATCTAGGTATTAGATATGTTGGTGTCATTGTGAGAATAAACAAAGAGCACCTATAAGAGAAGAAGCAAAGGCCATTTGCCCATAGCTTGGTATAGCAAGGGAGTCAGCCACCATCAGTGCTTTTGGCAGTGAATCAAATACAGGCAGAAAAGTGGGAACACTTTTATAGTGGAAAAAAAAGAGAGAAGGTTTCAGGTATGTCCTGACCGGAGGCTGTTGGGATGCGGGAGCTGTAAGCAAACTAACTAGAAGAGGGGCATTCTAGGTGATTGGTTTGGGTGCATCTTTGGCCTTCTCCAGTTGGTCCTAAGTTGGAAACGGAAGCAAAACTGGGGAAAGCTCTCCATTAATCAGGCCCTGGCTATTTGGGACCAATGGCGACAGGAGTTGTTAAATGGCTCCCTCAACTGGTTATATACACAGGGGGCTGGCCTCCTGGATTGGTTCCTGCAGATAATAGGTTGCCTTCCTGGACGTCTAGCTGCAGATTGTGGGTCAGAGTTCTATTTTTATGTATAGTCTGGTCATTTTTCATGTGTATATTCAGTCTCTCATAAGTAAGTAATTTCCTATAAGCCTGCTGTTGGTCTTCTTCTGTCATGAATAACCTGAGTACTTCAAAGAACTCAAGCTGGGGCACCTTGGGTGGCTCAGTCAGTTTAGCATCCGCCTTTGGCTCCAGTCTTGATTCCGAGGTCCTGGGATCGAGTCCCAGATTGAGCTCCCCGCTCAGCAGGAAGCCTGTTTCTCCCTCTCCCTCTGCCCTACCCCTCCTCGCTCTCTGTCTCTGTCTCTGTCTCTCTCTCTCAAATAAATAAAATATTTTTAAAAATCAAGTTCTTTAGACCTGATATATCCTTTTATTTATGGCATCTGCATAGCCCCCCATGGTTTAGTTAATGGCTCATGTGCTCCACGGCTTCATTTATGTGATATCCTATTAGCCAAGTTCAACAAATATTTATGCAATTATTACTTACTACATTGTGCCAGGTTCTAGATGTAGAAATATATTAGTGAACATGCTTCTATTTTAAAGGAAGAAGGAGAGGATAAATAGGCAGAAAAATAAAGGAGTATTTAACAGAATGTTTGCTGATAAAAAAATGCTATATGGAGTCTCTGAGAAGACATTTCAGCTGAAATCTGAATGACAAGGAGCCAGCTCTTCAAAGATCAGAAGGAAAAATAAACCAGGCAGAGGAACCAGCTGGGGCAAAAGTTCAAAGATGGAGGAAGTGGCATGTTCAAGGAATTAAAAGACCTGTGTAGCTAAAACATAGTGATCTAGGGAGAATAGTAATAGTGGAAAATGGAGAAATAAGCAAGTACCAGAGCATGTGTGGCTTTTAAACAAGATAAAAAGATTATTCCTCGTTTTAACTGTAGAATGATAGAAAGGCATTGGAGAGTTTTTAGACAGCAGAGGAATACCATTCCACTTGTATTTTTTTAAGGATCACTCAGAGATCTGGACGGAGAGTAAGTTGTCAGGAGTGAAAGCAAGAGGACCAGTGAGGAGACTGACAAGAGACAGGTGACTGAGACTAGGGTTATAGCAATAGAGGTAATAGAGTGAGTGGACAGGTGCACATCTTTGAGACAGGTGGAGTCACGCCTATCTGTGCAGAGAGGTGGGGTATGCAGATGAGGAAGGAGAGAAACTTCCCGTTTGGGGTTGAGCCACTGGGTAGATACTAGTAACACTGAGTGACTTAGGGAAGAGTAGGGCAGGTGTAGACCTTAGAGAAGAGGATGGAGAATTCTGTCGGCACTAATTTGTGTGTATTGCCCTAGGGTGCAGATCTAGGGAAACACAGTTAAAAGCTGTGACTGTGGGGGTGCCTGGGTGGCTCAGTCGGTTAAGCGGCTGCCTTCAGCTCGGGTCATGATCCCAGGGTTCTGGGATCAAGCCCCGTATCAGGCTCCCTGCTCAGCAGGGAGTCTGCTTCTCCCTCTCCCTCTGCTTCTCTGCCTACTTGTACTCTCTATCTGTCAAATAAATAAATAAAACCTTTAAAAAAAAAAAAAAGCTGTGACTGTGTAGTTGAGAACAGTGACCAAGTAGTTGAGAACAACATATGCAATTGGAAGGCCATCATGGCAGCTCTGAAGAGTCTTCCACCTCCAATGGCTGGAGAGCAAATATGGTGGGGGGTAAGACCCTAACTCTGTCTGGTTAAGACTGAAATGTTACAGTGCCAATGAACTGCCTCCACACCATGCGAAGAGCCCTGTGGAGAAGAGTGGAACCATGAGATGTGGGATGTGAATGTTTATAAAGACATAGATGGGGCTGAAAACTTTGGACCACGAAAATCCCTTAGTCTCTCTTGTCAGAGGAAACAGTCCTCCCCTGCATCTTCTCCCTCCATTTTCTCTTCCAACTCGCCCTTCTCTGGATAAAAGGCTTCCAGTGACTACACGTGGAGCACTGGCTCACCAGCTGATGCCAGTCCTCCTCAGGCCACCCCCCACCAGCAGCTCCTACTGCCTCCAGTCCAAACGTGAGTGTTTGTTCCATTATGGAGGTAGTAGCCCTGCTCCATGAGGAGGAGCTCAACATAAAAATAATTATAAGATTTCCCCAAACAGGAGTAGGGGAAGCTCAAGGATGGATTGTAAGGCCATTAGACGAGAAAGAATAAATATTGGATGAACAAGCTGCTTTCGCTGACCTAGGTACACTATTCCCAAACTGGGGGTTTAGTGTTTTGGCTACTCAAAACCTATCAATAGCCACGGCCTTGAACTAAAAGATCAAAATGCCAGGACTTCACTAAATTCTGCAGAGCAGAGTCTGAAGGCTCAGGAAATGGGAAAGTGGATCCATTATATCCATTCTGCTCAGATATTCCCTAAATATACTTCTCCCTGTCGTCCCACCCCCAAGGAGGAAGGACAAAGGACACTCCCTTCAGCAAGGAATTAAGAATAGCACTGGGGAACAGGGCACCAGCCCTGCTGCACGCTCTTGTGGTGGTTGTCCTCTACAGTCTAGGGAAACTGGTAGGGATTAATACAACAGATCTGGGTTCCCTGAACTAAATGGCACCAATGGGATCCTTGCATTGGTACAGGCCAGGTGGTATCACTTAATTGTCAGAGACAAGGAGGGCAATTACTATCACAGTCCACAATGACAAAATAATAATCAGAGTGTTTTAATGTACAATGATGATTAACCACAGGTCCCTAGATGTAACAGATACACTGTCTACTAAAGTTGCTTGACATATAAGAAAAAATGTTTTAGGTCTGATGTGCAGAAACCTAACCTATATTGCTATAATGGGGATTCCAACCCTTTAACCAGTTCCCAGAATTAAGCCAGTTCCCAGACTCAGAGCCCCTTGACTATAGAGGAAGCCAGATCCCTTTAAGTTTGGACCCTATAATACAGCCGTATGTATATACCATGTAACTTATAAACCATAAAACTCTATCACAGGGATCTGAAGCCATTTACTGGGATAACTGTGTACTGGAATAGGGGAAATAATCAATTTCCTGGGGTTATCAGATACTGGCTCTGAACTAATGTTGATTCCCAGGGACTCAAAATACCATCATTGTTCACTTGCCAAGTAGGGGCTTAGGGAAGTGAGAGAGTAGTTGGGGTCTTGGCCTAAGATCTTTATATTATAGTAGAGATCAGATAATAGATGGCGTCTTGGCCCAGCTCATCTTACAGTAGGCCCATGCAAACTCATCTGGGGTTGTTCCATTGGCCCCAGAGTGGATAATATAAATAGAAATACTAGGTAAAAAGCAGAATCTGTACATTATTCCCTTCCCTTAAAATAAGGATTTTCTGTTAGAAAGGACCAAGAAGAAGCCCTTGCAACTGACCTCCTTCCACACCTACCAAAATAGTAAAGCAAAATCAGTACCATAAACTCAGGGAAACTGCAGAGAATAGGATCTCAGTCAAAGACTTGAGAGATGCACAGATGAAAATTTCTTCCAAATCCTCGATAAACTTATGTGCCTGGTGCAAAACCCAGATGAGTAATAAAGAATGGCAACAGATTAATGGAAACTTAATTATGTTGTTACTACAATCATAGTTGCAACTCTAGAGGAACCATATTTACTAGAGCAAATGAATCACCATCTGACCATCTGACCTCAGATGCCCAGGTATTGATTGGTAAATGTTTTATTTACATTTCAATTGGTAAGAATAATCTCGCAGTAGTTTGCATTTACATGGCGGTGTTAACAATATACTTCTACAGTGTTTGCTCAGAGCTCCAACTATCTTGCTCTGTTATAACTACTCTGATATCCTATGGAACATTGTAACACAATGTTCAGCATCAATGTCATTTAATAACATTCTGTTGTTTGGAATTGTTAGTCATGGAATAATAAACCTCCTAGATGCTTTAGTAAGACATACACATGCCAAAAGGTGAGAGTTAAACCCTGCAAAAGTTCAAAGTCTTGCCACATAGGAAGTTTCTCAGTATCCCCTAGTGGTCCAGAATACATTGGCATACTCCTTACAAAGTGACAGACTGGTTGTTTTACCACCTATCACAAAGGCAAAGCTCAATGCCTCAGTGGCCTTTTGGTTTGGGGACACAACATATACATATTTTGGCATACTATTCTGACCCATTTACCAAGGAATCCTTAAATCTGTCAGTTTTGAGTAAATCCCAGAAGAAGAAAGGGCTCTGTGACAGATGAAAACTATGATGCAAGATGCCTTCGTCACCCAGAAGACCCATTTATATAGGAACCATCCAAGCTGGACACAGATGTAGCATGGAGCCTCTGGAAGGCCCAACAGGAAAAACACAGCATAGCCCCTGAGTAAAGCCAAGCTCGGATCTGTCAAACAACTAATCTGCATTTGAGACTACCTCATGATATGCCACTGGTGTAGACTGAATGCCTGACAATGGGTCATCAAGTGACGATGTGATCTGAACTTCCTTTAATGACCTGGGTGTTATCTATAGAACCACAAAATCAAACAGACACTGAATCAGTTTTGTTATAAGCAAGAAGTTGTATATGAAAGATTGAGCCCAAAATGGTCAAGAAGTCACAGGTGACTTGCACAAAGCGGTAACCCAGACTACTGTGTTACCTGTCTACACTGTGTTTCAATGCCTCTTCCTCAGCCTCTTTCCATGGACTCAGGTGGCATTTCCCCATGACCAATTAACAGAAGAAGAAAAAACACTGGTGTGGTTTATGCATAGATCTACACATCTACACAGTAAGCAGCTAGAATTCTGCAGATGCCACAATATATTCACATTAAAGGATGGCCCTGAAAGACAGTAATAAGGGAAGTCCTACAACAGGACAGAACTGAGTACAGTATATTCTATCACACACTCTGTTGGGAAGGAAAGATAGCCTGAGTAACACATCTCTCCTGATTCATGGGCAGTGGCTAATGGGTTGGCCAGCTGATTAGGACTTTGAAAAGGACAAAATTGGAAAGCTGATGACAAGGTGTACTTAAATGGCACTCTGAGAATAGAGAATCAAGAGATTATGCTGATAAATGCCCACTAGAGCACATCCACAATCGAAGGAGACTCCCAATAAATACATGAGTATTGGTTGATGACCTACTAAAGATGAAAATCAACCTTGTCCCTAGCCACCCCAGTGTTTACTCAATGGATCCATGTACAATATGGCCCTGGAAGCACGGAGGAAGACTCCATGTGGACTTAACACCATGGCCTTTCTCTAGCAGAGCAAGTCCAGCTAACACAATAGCTGAGTGACCAATCTGTCAATAGCAGAGACCCATGCTGAGCCCTCTCTATGATTCTATTCTCTGAAGGGACCTGTCAGCTTATAGGTTGGTGTCACTGGACTCTGCTTATTATGAAGTAGGTAGCACCTTATCTTCTCAGGCACAAATACACATTTGCTTTTCCTACCTGAAGTGTTTTGGTCAGCATCACTATTTGTAAACTTAAAAATGACTCATCCATTATGATGGTATTTCAAACAACGGTGCTGAAGAGCAGAAGACATATTTTAGAAAATAATGACATATTTTACAACCACAGAACTCAGTGGTTTTTATTAAATTCCCCAACTATGTAGAGACAGCTGGCTTGATAAAGTGGTGACCTGACCTACGGAAGGTTCTATCATGGTCCCAGCTGAGAGATAACACTCTACATAATTGGGCCACTCTTTTTCAGATGTCAGACCTGCTTTAAACCAACATCAACTTCCTATAGCCAAGATACATGGCTTTAGGAATCAAGAACTGGAACTGGGAAAGGTCTCTCTCACTATCATATCTAATAACCTATGGGAAGAATTTCTCCTTCCTGTTCCTATGAGCCTCAGTTACGTTTTTAGAGATTCTGGTGCCCAGTGGAAAAAAGTTCCACCAAGGAGCCAAAAGATCCTTCAGATGAACTGGAAGCTACGTCTGCCTTCTGTCTATTTTCAGTTCCTTTACCTCTAAACCAACAAGAGAAGAGATCACTGTATGAGGTGGGGCGGTTAATTCCGATTATCAGGGGAAATTTGGTTACTACTATACAGAAGCAGTAAAAAAGACCAGATAGAGAACAAAAGGAATTCACTGGATTGCTTTCAGTACCCCTTTCCCTACAACCTTGGTTAATCGAAAGCTGTGGGAACCAAATAAAGACTTGGCCATCTAGAACTCCATGTCTGAAGAAATTAAGGTTTAACTATCCCTTTAAAGTAAAGAGCCCCGTCCATCTGAGATGCTGGCAAATGGTAGGGGCATGAGAAATCGGTGGTGGAAGAAGGCTGTCATGAATACCAACTTAACCCTCATGAGCCATAGGGGCAGAGATTGTAACAGTTTTTAAAGGGTATTTAACTGTTTTCCTCCTCCTCATTTTTCCCTTAGGAGCTTAAACGAAGGACCTAATGGTGGCTCGTGTTGTAAGTGTTAGGGGGAGCATGACTAACCTGACATCTCCCCCTGATGATGAAGTTGCTGATGGGACTGAGTCCTCTGTTTGAGATGCTAAGGAGAGAAAGGAAAGAGACTGCTGAATGTCACTTGTTTACTTTACAGACCCAGGTTCTACCCTTCTCTCCCCTATCTCCCCCTATGGCAGTCTCATCCGTAACTAGTACATCCAATAGGGCTTACATGCCTCTGCCCTCAGCTAATTGGGCATCTCCAGCATGAAACTGAAGGCTGGCAGGAAAGTGATGTCAGGAAACCTATTCCCCTGGTTTCTCCCTGAAGTTGTTTCAAACGTGGTTATGAACCTTGGCTACAGATCACTCCTCCTCTCCAGACAGCCTGCTCTATATGACTCTCTCCTCATGGGTTCTGTTAAGACTCCCCATCCTCATCCTTCAGGCATACAGGGGTAACCACTCTGCTCTGCCTGCCCCCAGGCTCCTGTGCTACTGCACACCTGCCCCCACATTATAATAAAGCCTTCTCCAAGTATCCGAATTTGGATACTTGTCCAATACAGTTGGTAACCAGCAACTGAGAAGAGGAAAGAGGAGCTGATGATAGTTATTTTGAGTTATCAGCGTGGTGACTTTAAAGCATGTCTACAAATTCTTCAGTATTCTTTCCTTTAAGAGGTAGAACTTAATTCTCCTCCTTGAAGATGGGCTGGACTTCGTGACTGGCTTCCAGCAGATGTGATCAGATGAAGGGGACAGTGTACTGTTTCAGGGACTAGGTCATAAAACTCACCGTGATCTCCCCCTAGAGCATGTATGTGGGACCCCCCAACAGCTCTGGGGGAAGCCAGGTGCCATGTCAGAAAGGCTAGCCGACAGCCATGGGAGCTCGTCATCTGGGAGGCAGATTCCCCACCCTTAGCCCAACCTACACAGAACAGCAGCAGCCCCAGATGACTTCCTGACTATAACCGCAAGAGCGGCTCCGAGCCAGCCCCGGCCCGCTAAGCCACTCGAAATTCCTGATTTGCAGAAACTGTGAGATAATAAATGTTTATGGTTTGAAGCCACGAAGTTCTGGGTAATTTATTATGTAGCCACAGATACCTGATAAACTTGGATACAACTAAGATGATATATTAATAATAGCAGTGGGTAATATTTATTGGACGCTTATTATACATCACTTACTGTGCTAAATGTTTCATTTAATGTTCACACGTACCCTACGAGGCAAGCACTATTATTAACCTCATTTTATAGATCAGGAGCCTGAGGCATAAGCGAGCTAAATATCTCGCCCAAGGACACAGACAGCGCTGTATTTCATGGATTATAATATGCACATTTTTTCATGTTTACCATCTCTGAAATCAGGATGCCTCTTAACAATCCATGATGTCTCACAATTGCTGGCAACCAGGCAGCAGTTTAATGTAACTGCAATTGCATGTGCCTGTGTGACCTTGGCCATGCCCGTGCAAGGTGTTCTCCCAGCCGTCGAGCTGCATGCACGGTACCTAACAGCTGTTTAAGACATTTTCCAAAGTGTATTCTAGGACTTGGAAATAAAATTAAAAATTACTGTGTACACAAAAAGGCAATAGAGGAGCAGATCATAAATTTTATATTTGAGATGCAAATATTTATTGCTGAAGGAATGACAATTCCGTATTTTCTAGCAAAACGACTATCTAGTCCTTCGCGAGACCTAAAAAGGATGGTGCTCATAAAGAGTGAAAGCTGTTTCTCTTTATTCCTGAGATATGTGCAGAAGGACTGTGTATCACATGACAAGCGGGGCACTGTAAAGAATGGCCAGAATCCTTGAAAAGGAAAAAAGAAATTTCAAGGCAATGAGACATTGGTAGAACTGAGGCAGGTGCCATGTAGAACCATTATTAAGGCATTGCTTCCTAGTTTAATTGGTGACATTGTTTCCTTCATAGTGTTTAAAATAATAATGATGTATCTTATGATTGGTGGTGTCTTAGAGATGATACAACATGTTAAGTGGTAGGGCTTGGGTTTGAACCTGGTTCATGTAATTTCAAACTTCATAATCTTGACCATTACCCAAAGGTTTCCCTTACAATTCAGCTTACTGGGAGTTCAGAGAATGCCTAATAAACTCAGCACAGTAACTTAAAGAAAGGTTATTCAAAATTACTTCCCATCTCTGAAAAGGTTCAGGGGACTGTTTGCACAACAGTGGGAATATACTGGATCCTACTAAACTGTGAACTTAAATTTTGGATAAGATGGTAAATATGATGTGTATTTTAACACAAGTAAAAATATAAATGTGCAAACAAATACTTTTCATATCAAGTATCCAGTTTATTTCTGTCTCTGGGCCACGGTGGAAGGTATTGGCAGGCAGTGGAAGATACAGTTAATACTCTGTACCAAAATATCCAAAAAGCTGGTTGCGAGGATATACACATTTGTCCAAACTCATCAAACCAAATGAGAACATTTACTGCATATAACGTACGCCTCAACAATAACAAAATTAAGTGGAAAATTTGAGTGGAGAACCAGGCACAGGAAAAAGCAAATGCTTAGTAAACATTATAGATACTAAAGAAACTTAGAAATTGTTGAGTTCTAAGATCTTCCATCTTATTTCATAATTTATCATCTTTGCCCCTCCATCTGAGCTTGGTGCATGTGTGAGAAGAAATTACACCCTGTCTGTGGCATGCACTTGGTCTGCCAATATTGTTTCCAAAAGAAGGGGTTTGACATTATATGTCAATGATGATCTCATACTGATTGCTAGGGAAAATCATACCTCTATCCAAGTAGTCACATACATTTGTTTAATAGTCCAATTTGTTAATTTAACTTGGAACAGGGTATCTATTAAGTTTAGTTGACAAAATGATTTCTTTCTCCAGTCTCCCTTTATGAAGTAGAAGGAAAGTGCCAGCAAGTTTCTTTTCCCCTCAACTTCAAACAGTTGGGAGGAACTTCTCCAGTCCTCACTGGGAGCAGGAGTCTTTCCCCCAAATCTTTTCTTGGGTTGCAGGTGGGAATCCTGTGCTTATACTCTCCAAAGAGTGCTAGTAACCCTTGGATCAATTGATCTCACATTCCAGAGCTATTTCCCTGTTTAGGAAGATATACTAATGCTGGGGAAAGGGCAGAGTGTTACTCAGTCCCTGCCAAGAAGGCTGGGGAACAGACTTTTCCTCTGGAGCATGAGTGTTGGGTGGGAGGCAGGAAAAGAAAGAAAACTCAGCACAAGCAGATAAAGCTGCACTACGGGCTTCTCTCCATCAAACGCCAAGCAACACAACTGCAGAAGAGAGACCCATTTTAGCCTTGTGTTGCAAGAATTAGGCTAGCGAGTTTTGCTGTGAAGATAGTTGGGTAATCTGCTCACAACGACGGTCCACACTAGAAACAAAGGAAAGGATTTCAGGGTTTCACTCTGTCCCTGTGTGCTTCTCTACCTCGACCCCAGAATTACCAAGGGTTTACTTGACTGCCATGATCTGTCACAGACCAGAGAGAGGCCAAGCAGGGAGAGACATGCACAGGTGAGCCCATTACATAGTTCCTGTTAATTTTAGAGGAATGAGTGATTTCAGGGTGGGGATGGGAACCCAAGGCTGGAATATGAAAATGCAGTAACTCATACAGGGGTTGCCAAGAGGCCTGAAAAAGAAATGGCTTACCAGCTCAGAAATTCTCTTTCTCCTACCGTAAAATGAAATCAATATTTAATTATTTCTCTCAACTTCTCTCTTTGTCTCTTTTCCCACCCCCACCTCTCATGTCCATCTTTCTCCCTCTTCTTCACTTATTTAATTGCTATTTCTTTAATACCACTATATGATGGTCCCTGCTCCAGGCCTATAAAATGATGGCCAAACCAAAGTTTCTGTCTTCACAGAGCCTACAGGCTAGTGTGGAAAACATATTTTTTTAGATGAATACTATTAACCCAAAGAACCGAGGACTCGCTTAGTGGAGTAACACCGGAGGTAATATGCGGAGAAGTCCTCTGCTGGAAATTCCTGACCAGAAACAACATTGAAGGCATTAAGGTTGACAGACCAGAGAGAGACAGTGGGATTATGAAGTATCAGCAGCTCAGGTGGGATGTGCAGGGAGAGGGAAAGGCAGGACAGAGAGAAAGAGAAAAGGCCTCTCAGCTAACTCCCATTCTACCCTCATCTCTGACTGCTTCTCTGTGATGATGGCCCGACTCCAGCTGGCCCCACATTTTATCCACAGTCCATACAGCCAACAGCATTCTTTTCTCTCTGTGGCCTTCATATCTTTTTTTCTCCCCCACTGGAGCAAGGAGGTGACTGGGGAGCGGAAGGGCATGCATGCACTCTGGGTTCTTGTGTCCAGGACATCAAGATGGCAGAGGAGAGCACTGGGGAGGGTGAGGTTTCCAAACCACTCTGCCAGGGTGAACTTACGTTGTTGTTAATGACTTTGACGTTATTAGGCTAGACAGAGGGATGTCGATGTGAATCATCTTCAGTGTTGTTCCATTTTCATAATGGACTAAATATAGTCAGAGGAATGGGACTAGGGGGCACAGGCCCCTGGATGGTCATAGTAGATGATTCCCCTGATGAAATTAAGTGCCAGCCCAGCTCTTTTGTTCCCCAAGGGGCATAGAAACGCATATCCCCACCCTCCAACCCAAAGAGGAAACCAAGACGCTATTGTTAGCTTTTTACCCTTCTTTCCCAGTAGCCAAATTTAAATACCATTTCACAAGGCCGGGCATTTTGCTCTGATTTGTGGAGATTTCGAGTGCATAGATCCAGCCCGAGGCGGCCAACCCCAAGACAGTCTGTGCTTCTGTCCAGTGCCAAAGCCTCGAGGCCATGATTTTCATTTAACGAGAAGGTTATTGTTTTCACTTATGTAAAGGAGAATTTGAAGGGATGAGGGGAGGGATTGCAACTATGAAAAGAAATAAGCTTTTTTCTTTGTAACATAATGAAAGGAGGAGGTAGAGCAGAGGAAGGAGTACAGAAAAGGAGTCACTGATCTACTCAATAAAATTCAAAATTAAGAACTCAGCTGGTAATGTCTAGAACGCTAGAAGTCTCAGATCATAGGTTTTGACGGATTAAATTTAATGTTAACTGTACAAGCACGTGTCATTGAGCATTTAGTTCCAAATAAAGGCAAAAGAAAGGACTTACCCAGTTGTTTTTAATTTATGAACTGTCTGATTAAAAATAATATATGCTCGATATAAAAGATAAAATACATGAATAAACAGAAGTAATATTACATGTAATCCGTCATCATGTGTGTATATACATATACACATATATACATATAGGCTGACCTAAATATACATATATGCACATAGTACAGAGTAATCTAGAAGTTTTTACTCTGCACACTAAAATTTATTACCAAGATCTGCACCACTGGGTTTGGTAATTGCTCTTATTGGTTTTAGAAATAATTCTGGGGTGAGAAAATCAGTGTGTGTTGGGTTGTTCTACTGTCAGCTTGGCTAAACCAAGAACTATATTACCCAGAGTCCCCTTGTGCATGATTCCAGGCTACAGGTGCTAAGAGAAGAACAAGCATAAAATTCAGGACTTGAAAGTGAAGCAGCCATTACTCTAAAGTTCTTTACAGTCTGATATGACGACAAGCAGAAAAAGAGGTGCCTAGCAAGTTCGAGCTTTCACTCACTCTCCTTCACTCCATGTCCAGCCCTTCTGCTCGACTGTCCATCCTGAGAACCAACAACAGGCCAGCCCACCTCCAGCCTCCTGGCAGCAGACTCCTAGAGGTCGGTACAGATGCAGTTGCTTCCCAGCTTCCCCTCTACAACTTTCTCTCTACACAGTCCCACTCTAGACATCTGTCATGCTTGGTTTCTTAGTTTCCCTTACTTTACTTTTTTCCCCCTTGCCTTAGTTTTCCTTACTTGTCTACACACATCAGTGTCTCCTCCTGTGAGCCTCTAACTTTCCATTTCACAACTCCATTTCTTAAACTTCTCCCATAATTCTGTAAGGTATGATCTCTATGATGAATGCCTTACCCTATTACATTCAGAATTGTTCTGCTTCCCTAACTAAACCCTGGCTGACATGTGATTATTTATTCTAAATGTATTTCCAGATGAACAGAATTTAAAGGATGGAATCCCTGATTTGACTGTATTTAGAGGCATTAATGACCCTATTCCATTTAGTGGTAAATGGGACTCTGGTAGCCCATGGCATGCAGTAGCAAAATGGTTATTTAAGCATCACCTGGAATCAAGTGCCTATAGAATACAAGGATTTGAGCAGCCAAATAACTTACTCCATAGAGCATTTTAGCATAAATAAAGAGTGAAGGGACTATCATGACTTTTGGAGAACATGGAGAAAGAAGATGAGCAGCTCCCAACTTCAGATTTCCAGATCTAGATCCAGATAAGTGACCACAAAACATCTGTGGCTATTTTATGTAAAACAGCAAAAGTAATTCATCTCTTATAGCTTGAGGCTGAAATATCTAAAAACCAAACAAAGTACAATCCTGTGGGTAGAATTACCCATTGAATTACAATGCAAGTTGAATTTATAAGCTCACAAAGTCTCTTATGTTAAATTTAAGGCATTAATGGAAAGAATTAGGACACGAAAATTTGGAATGATGATATATGAATAGATCCAAATGAAGCCAAGGAACTTGAACTCCCATATTCTGCAAGATTTTATTTTTCTGTTATTGGCAGCATACTGTTTTGCCCTATCTGAGATTAGTCTTTCTTTCCCTGAAGAACCTGTGATGGTATCTCTTGTCTTGCAGGGCAATGCTGATCCTCCTCAAGACCTATCCCTACAACCATGCATTACTTTAAAGCTATATCCAGCTCGAGTCCCATCAGGTCCCCAAGGAGCCATTTTAAAGGGTGACCCATAAGGAGATAACACAGAAAATGAATCCAAGATTTGCTGACTATATAATAAAAAGTCTGGGGCAACATGTATAAGAAAGGAACCTAAAAGTTTGGATCAGAATAGAAGGGAAAGAATACTAGAACAGGACAAACTTACTGACATGAGTACAATAAGCAAAGGTCCTGAATTCAGTGTTTTAATTTAAGGGACTTAGAAAGGCTCTAACAGTTTTGTATAAAAATTAAGATCCAAGTTCATGATATCTAAAAGAGACACACTTCAAATATAAATAAAAAGAAACTTTTTTTTTTTAAGAAAGATACACCAAACAGTAAGCATAAGCATAATATCAGGGAAAATAGATTTCAAAACAAAAAGCATGACCAGAAATAAAGAGAAACATTTACTAATGATAAAGACCATCCCATCAGAAGACAAAAGAATAGTAATGTGTATGTGAACATAACCAAGCTTAAAAATACATAAAGTAAAACCTAACATTGAAATAAAGAAGTTAGTCTTAGAGATCTTAATACTCTACTACCATAATGGATAGTACAACTGGATAAAAATTTGTAAGACTGTGAAGATACAAAGGACACTTTCAACTACCTTCACCTTAAAGATATTTATACAGTATTATCCCCAAAATGAAAAATAGAATACACATTGTTAAAAAGATATTTTGAGCATAAATAGCTCAATAAATCTCAAAGATTGAAGTATTAGAGTATATTTTTACCATAATGGATTAAATTAGAAATTGATAACAAAAATATCACAAAATATTTTTAAGCTAAACAATACTTCTTAATAAGTCATAATTCAAAAATATAAATCACAAATAGAAAATACTTTGAACTAAATGACAATGGAATGATAATATATAAAATTTGTTAGATATAGGAGATATAGTACTTAAAGGAAAATTTATAGCCTTCTATGTTTATATTAGAAAGGAAGAAAGATTTAAAATCAGTGATATAAGGATTTATCTCAAGCAAACTAAAACCACAGAAAAGTAAAAAAACATGGGCAGAAATCATTAAAGAGGAACAGACAAATAATAGAAGAAATTGACAAAACCAGTAATCAGTTTTTTGAAGGATTAATGAGGTTGATAAACTGATGGCTGATTGATCAGGGGAAAAAAGAAAGAAAACACAAATAAGTACCAACATGAGGAATGAAAGTGAGGATATTGTTACAGATTTTGCAGATATTAAAAGGATAATAAGGCTAAATTTTATCCTAATACATGCAACATCTTAGATAAAATAGCCAATCTCCTAGTAAGACACAATTTATTAAAACTGACACAGAAGAAATAGGAAATGGAAGTAGTCCTATCTATTTTAAAAATTGAATCAATAATAACAACATTTTTCCACAAAGAAAACTCCATGCTCAGAAGCTTTCATCAGTCAATTCCACCAAATATATAAAGAAAGAAGTAATAAGTCTTTAGAAACCTTTTAGAAAATAGGGAGGAAAGAGAAACTCCACAATAATAAAGCCAATATAACCTTAATATCAAAATTCAACAAGATATCACAAGAAAAGAAAATCACAGGTTAATATCTTTTATTACATGAACACAAAGAAATCCTTAACAAAATTTAGCAATTCTCTTCAAGACTAAGTGGAATTTATTCCTGAAATGCAATGTCAGTTCAATAATTAAAAATCAAAACAATTAATCACAATGACAGAATAAAAGAGAAAAGCATATGACCACCACAATGGAGATGAGAAAGACTGTCAAAATTCAACACCTACTTATAATTTTAAAAATTCTCAAACTAGGAACAGAAAGAAACCTCAACCTGATAAAAGAGATCTATGAAAAACCTATGCAATCATTCCTGATGGTGATAATGGTGACATATTGAATGTTTTCCCCTGAAGATTGTGAGCAAGGCAAGGATATCTGCTCTTACCACTTCTGGCATTATCCAGGGCAACAGGCGGCCAGCGGGGGAGGGGGGGGGGGGATATGTACAGTTTGAAAAAAAGTAGTAAAATAGTCATAAATGAAGTAATTGTTTATATAGAAAACTATGAATGTTTTAAAAAAGATACTAAACCTCATAAATGGAATTAGAAAGGTCACCAGATACAAGGTCAATATAAAAAAACTAGTAAATAACTGGAAAATGAAACTTCAAAAACCCATTTACAATAGCATCAGAAAATATAAAAAAATGTAAGAACAAATTTAATAAGAATCATGGAAGTCTTGTACCCTGAAAATACAAAACAGCTGATATAACTTAGCACTGAAATAGAGATATCGTTCCCATAGAACAATACCTCAACATTGTTAACATGTGGGTTCTCCTCAGATAGATCTACAACTTGAACACAACCCACCACACCTACTGTGTTTTTAAAATAGAAACTGATAAGTTGATTCTAAAATATATGTGGAAAATCAAAGACCCAGAATAACCAAAACACTCTAAAAAAGGAGTGACCAAAGTTGAATCCTGAGCCCTGATTTCAAGACCTACCATAAAGCTACAGTACTCAAGTGTGGTATTGGCATAATGATAGTTAGATCAATGGAACAGAACGGAGGGCCCAGAAATAGACCCCCACATATAAAGTAAATTGATTTTCAACAAAGCTGCCAAGGCAATTCAGTGAGCAGAGGAAATATCTTACAAAAAATTGTGCTGAAACAATTGGCTATTTGTATGGGGGAAAAATAAATCTTAACCTTTACTCAATATAGTTATATTGCCATTTCAGTTAAATCAGTGAAGACTATAAATACTGTTAATAGTAGAGCCACTTATGGTTCTATGATTACGTTTACTTTCTTGTAAGATTTGTTTTGCTTTAGTGTTTCCTCTAGCCTTCATTTTGGGGTTGTGCTACTCTTTTTTTCAAGCTTTCCATCATGTCTTGACTTCCTTTCCCATAAAACAACTCAGTGACATTTGCCTTGTTTCCAGGTTGTGGGATGGTTCAAGTTTCCCATCATGGGATCCAGATTGAAAAAGCAGCACTGCCTGAGGCTTGCTCTTTTTATGAGAGAAGAAAGAAGAGAGGAGGCCAAGGTTAACCTCATGAGCACACTTTAAGCCTCTGATCAATATGGTATATGTCACCTGTACTTGCAATCCACCAGATGAAATCAGTCACATGGCCAAGCCTCAGAGGGAGGGGGAAATGCATTTCTCTGTAGCTGAGAGGGGAGAAGCGGGTATTCACCAAATAATAATATAATTCCCATGTATCTTGCTCTTTCTGGATGCATATTTGAAAATGCATTTATTTTGCTCACTTTTCACTAGTAGTTTGGTTAGTCGAGAATTCTTCATTGAAAATAATTTTTCATTAGTATTTTGAGGAAATCACCCCACCGACTTCTAGCATCCAGTATTGCTGATAAAATATATGGTCTTTTCTCATCAAAGTGACCTATTTTTTCCTCTCCAAAAACATCCTTTTTATCTTTGGTGTTCTGATATTCCACAATGGTGCATCTATATTTTTATCTTTTCCCAGTTATTTTAACTAACAATTGAGAAGGCCTTCCAATTTGGACATTCACAGCCCTCACTCTAGAACATTCTGTTGCTCTCTTTCTTTGATAATTTCCCCCCTTCTCCATTTCTCTGCTCTTTCTACAACTCCTTCCTGCGGTGATCTTCTAAGTCTGACCTTTTAACTTATATATCCATTTCTGCCCATTTGTATGTTTGTAGGGACCTTCTAGGCACTATTTTTTTAAAATTTTTATTTTTATATAAACATATAATATAACCCCACCACCCTCTCCCAACACCCCCTCCCCCTCACCGCCTCAGTTTGTTTTATGACATTAAGAGTCTCTTTTGGTTTGTCTCCCTCCCGATTCCATCTTGTTTCATTTTTTCTTTTCCTACCCCCTTAACCCCCACCCCCATTGTATCTCCACTTCCTCATATCAGGGAGATCATATGATAGTTGTCTTTCTCCGATTGACTTATTTCACTAAGCATAATACCCTCTAGTTCCATCCATGTTGTCGCAAATGGCAAGATTTCATTTCTTTTGATGGCTGCATAGTATTCCATCGTATATATATACCACCTCTTCTTTATCCATTCACCTGTTGATGGACATCTAGGTTCTTTCCATAACTTGGCTATTGTGGACATTTCTGCTATAAACATTTGGGTGCACGTGCCCCTTTGGATCACTACGTTTGTACCTTTAGGGTAAATACCCAGTAGTGCAATTGCTGGGTCATAAGGTAGCTCTATATTCAACTTTTTGAGGAACCTCCATGCTGTTTTCCAGAGTGGTTGCACCAGCTTGCATTCCCACCAACAGTGTAGGAGGGTTCCCCTTTCTCCACATCCTCGCCAGCATCTGTCATTTCCTGACTTGTTCATTTTAGCCATTCTGACTGGTGTGAGGTGGTATCTCATTGTGGTTTTGATTTGTATTTCCCTGATGCCCAGTGATGTGGAGCACTTTTTCATGTGTCTGTTGGCCATCTGGATGTCTTCTTTGCAGAAATGTCTGTTCATGTCCTCTGCCCATTTCTTGATTGGATTATTTGTTCTTTGGGTGTTGAGTTTGATGAGCTCTTTATAGATTTTGGACACTAGCCCTTTATCTGATATGTCATTTGCAAATATCTTCTCCCATTCTGTCAGTTGTCTTTTGGTTTTGTTGACTGTTTCCTTTGCTGTGCAAAAGCTTTTGATCTTGATGAAGTCCCAATAGTTCATTTTTTCCCTTGCTTCCCTTGCCTTTGGCGTTGTTCCTAGGAAGAAGTTGCTGCGGCTGAGGTCAAAGAGGTTGCTGCCTGTGTTCTCCTCAAGGATTTTGATGGATTCCTTTCTCACGTTGAGGTCCTTCATCCATTTTGAGTCTATTTTCGTGTGTGGTGTAAGGAAATGGTCCAATTTCATTTTTCTGCATGTGGCTGTCCAATTTTCCCAACACCATTTGTTGAAGAGGCTGTCTTTTTTCCATTGGATATTCTTTCCTGCTTTGTCGAAGATTAGTTGACCATAGAGTTGAGGGTCTATTTCTGGGCTCTCTATTCTGTTCCATTGATCTATGTGTCTGTTTTGTGCCAGTACCATACTGTCTTGATGATGACAGCTTTGTAATAGAGCTTGAAGTCTGGAATTGTGATGACACCAACTTTGGCTTTCTTTTTCAATATTCCTTTGGCTATTCGAGGTCTTTTCTGGTTCCATATAAATTTTAGGATTATTTGTTCCATTTCTTAGAAAAAATTGGATGGGATTTTGATAGGCATTGCATTAAATGTGTAGACGGCTTTAGGTAACATAGACATTTTCACAATATTTATTCTTCTAATCCATGAGCACGGAACATTTTTCCATTTCTTTGTGTCTTCCTCAATTTCTTTCATGAGCACGTTATAGTTCTCTGCATATAGATTCTTTGCCTCTTTGGTTAGGTTTATTCCTAGGTATCTTATGGTTTTGTGTGTAATTGTAAATGGGATTGACTCCTTAATTTCTCTTTCTTCTGTCTTGTTGTTGGTGTAAAGAAATGCAACTGATTTCTGTGCATTGATTTTATATCCTGACACTTTACTGAATTCCTGTACAAGCTCTAGCAGTTTTGTAGTGGAGCCTTTTGGGTTTTCCACATATAGTATCATATCATCTGCAAAGAGTGATAGTTTGACTTTTTCTTTGCCGATTTGGATGTCTAGGCACTATTTTATTTAATATTTTTATTTCCGTATCTATTAAGATGCTTTTGGCCCACAAATAAGTGAAGACTCAACTCAAAATAGTTTGAACCAAAAGGGGATTATCTCCCCCAGCAGAGAGTCCAGAGGTGGGTGGCACAACGGACTAATAAAACTCAGCTTCTTAATGACGTGGGGGCTCTGGCAGCTTCAATGTGTCATCCTGGTGGTTGTCCTGGAGACTTTTAGTATCAAGGTGACTGTAGCAACTCCAAGCATCATACCCTCAACACTACTAGATCTGAAGGAACAAAAGAATGTCTGCATTGTGTCCTTTTTCACCGAGAAAAATCTTTCCCAGAAACATTACTGCAGACTTTGCTTCAAACCTCATTGGCCAGTATTCTATTATGTACCCATTCCTAAGACAATGACATGACAGAGAGAACAGAATTACCACTATTACCTTAATCAAGATGTACTCCTGGTTACAGGAAGGGACCAAATTTTCCCCGAAACAGAAGGCATTTGGAGAATGGTGACTGCAATCAGGATTCTGTCGCATGGGCCACTGACAGTCACCCTGGCTACCAGAGTCCTGATGTCAGATAGCTCTTTCTACTTTGCTTTCTCCTTCCTTATAGTAGATTTTTTTTTATGATTTCTAATTATTCAGATCATCTCAGAGGATTATAACTAGAGTTTTATTTATGTTCTCTTGGATTTTCTTATTTGTTATGGTTTTCCAAGAGGACATTTTATTCTAGTTTATCTCTATCTTCTCTTTCATGGTGCTGGAAATCCTCAACTGTCTGTTGATCTTTAATTATGCCTGTATCTTAAATGTGACAACCGAGAGCTGACAAGGGGCTTGGTGCCTATGGGAGGGGTGTGCCTCTGTCAGGCTATGACCCAGGATGATCAAGTATATGTATATGATTATTGTTTAGGGAGATCCCTAGAAGAGAAAGTGCAGAGGTCTTTTCTCTAAAAGATATCCAATTTTTCAACTTAGGAAAGAATATTCTGGAAGTCAAGTGTAATGGAGGAGCTAAGGGATGCCAAGTATTCCATGTATGTGCTTTCAATTAACCCCTCTGTCCATGATACCATGGTATCTTTCTCTTCATTTTCCCAGCCACGTGCCTGCAGCCCTGGCCCTTTTCCTGTGATACACGGGGTTCCTGCTCTGTCCCTCCTCTGGCCTCAGCCCTCCCACTGGGCAAGGAGCTTGAGGAGTCAAGGAAGGATCCATCCAATGTTCACAGTTCCCTTTCTAGACTATGCTCTGAGTAACTGGGATCCCGGAAGTCCCTGCCCACTCAGCCCCAACACTCTTCCTTCCAGCCACAATGTGGGCCTCTCGCCAGGCTTTGGATGGTAGCCAAGAGGGGCCATTTGTGGGGGGGTGTAAATGAAGCCACAAGATGCCAACAGCGCTGGCTATGCAGGTACATGGAAGGCCCTGAGTGGTACAGAACAGGGGATGAGGGAGAAATGGGGTACCAGTTGGGGGCTGAGAGACCCCATGTGTACTGTTTTTCTGGGTCCCGCAAAAGACAGGAGGGAGCTAGTTTTCTGTCTTTCTCACACCTGGCATGTGCAAATGCCAAGCCTCTCTGGGGTTAGGAAGGTCAAGAACAACATCCTCAGCTGTGTCGTCCAGGTTTTCTCTAGGCTTGTGCTTCTCAAACTCAACTGTATGGAGGGATGATCTGAGCCCATTACATGCATATTCCAGGCCCCACTCACAGAGTCAGATTCAGTGGGTCTGGAACGGGGCCCACAAATTTACTTTCCTAACAAATTCTGGGGCATTGCTGTTGCTGCCGGTCCACACTGTCAGACCACAGTCTCAGTAGCACTGCTTGGTCCAGGCCTTGTATGTGCCTCTTCAGTGGTTACAAGTCCCCTGTATACGCACTCAGTCTCTCAATCTTGCTCTCTCTCTCTCTCAAGAATTTATCTGAATTTTTCATCTGCGATGCTCTCTTCACAGTTGTGTTTTATACCTTTACAACTTTTATTTACTATCATTTTAGTGGCTTCTCAAGAGGAAGAAAAGATAAATGTGTATGATCAATCAGTGATATGTTTTTGTGAAAGTTCCATGAAAGGTTTTCAGAAATTGGTATTTAAAGGGGTAATTTTTATTTAACTGAAAATTAACTGAAGTGACTGCTTCTTCCTCCTGATGGTGACAGATAAATGGAGTGTTACATATTATCATAAAATAATGGTATTGAGTCTAAGACTGGGTTTGACCTCTACTTGACCTAATGCACATGGATCTTACTTTACCCTAGCAGCTTCATCTGTAAAATGTCAATATCATAATTATACTTGATTGTTGTCTAATAGGAGAATTTTGAGGTTAAATGAGAAATTATTTATGAGACATTTCCAAGACCCGCATCGTAGTAATTAAGCTCCATATTTATGTGGGTCCTGGCTCTGAGTTGCCTCAGACTCCACACAGACATTGTGTAACCTGCTATTTCCCTGGCCTGCTGGGAAGAAGTGCCATGTGACTGGGGGAGAATCAGCTGGAGTCAGGCAAGCCTCAGTCTGGATTTGATCTGAGCCTCTAGCCACGGCACTCGAGGCACATTTCTTCACGTGCCCAAGATGGCATCAGAGCGAGTCTACAGCCATTATTTAAATTTATTTATTTATTTATTTATTTAAGATTTAATTTATTTATTTGACAGAATGAGAGAGAGAGAGAAAGCACAAGCAGGGGGAGTGGCAGCCAGAAGGAGAGGGAGGAGTAGGCTCCCTGCAGAGCAGGGGAAGCCGGATATGGGACTTGATCCCAGGACTCCAGGATCATGACCTGGGCCGAAGGCAGTGGCTTAACCAACTGAGCCACCCAGGCGCCCTGCGGCCATTATTTTAAAGTGCCTGCCAATTGATAAGAAAACTCTAAGAGAGCCCTAAAAAGTACTAATATGAAAACCAGCAATTCACAAGAAGGTAAGATGCTGCCAATAACACATAAAAACAACTCAATCTTGCCATTTGTTTTTTTTTTAAGATGCAGGAATTAAAATGAGACATGATTTTCATCTATAAATTAGCATCTATTTCTTTAAATGATGATGCACATTATTAGCCGGTGAAGCCTCTACTCTTTACATCTTTGTGGCTCCAGATCATGGCACAACCCTTCCGAAAGGTGCACTAACAGCATGAATTAAGATCCTCTAAAATACTCCTGTCTCTTGACGGAGCAATTCTCCTTTTATATATGTGCATGTGTGGATATGTGTGTGTACATGTGTACGTGTGTGTCTGTGTATGTATCTATATATACACATACATGTATAAAGGAAAATTTTTCTTCCTAGAATGTATTTCTTCTTCTTATCTATTCATCTATATAATACATATATATCTTCAAATGATATATATGATACTTATCTTATAAAATACTCCAAATGAAAAAATATACATAAAGAGATGGCTCTGCTCTCTATAATTTGCTTCAAATACCTCGGTAGGGACAGCATAATCCGTACGTGTTCCTTTTCACCTACATCCTCTGGGGGGCTATAAATAGTATTTAAAGTTCTCTAAGTAGAAACACACACTGGGTGGTGGGCGGTAATCAAGAATCTACACTCCAGAGAGAATGAATACTTAGAAGGTTTGGTAACTATATGAAAGATACTAGAAAGGGTGTTTGTTCTGCATTGTCTATGGACGATGGTGGGGGTACCCAGGGATTTTCTGAAAAACCATCTCAGCATTGTCACCTCCTCTAATACGGTCTTAGGGACAAGTTCAGCTTCCTGTAGGCCTGAGTCCTATAACGGTGATCCAGGCAAGAGAGTAGAGGCAGTGGATGGTCACCTCTGACAGTGACGGATTAGAAACCTTGGTCCCCTAAGATTCGATGGACCTCTTTGTGTCCTTAGGTTATAAGAAGCTGATGACGCTCTGCGTGGGTGAACCTGTGGAGCATTTTGGCACGGTTCCTACAAAGCCAGGGCAGCTGAGGATGTGGGGGCCCTGGAGTCTGTCTTGAGTTTTACTCTGGTTGCTGAATCAGCATTCCCCATCCTGCTCTGAAACACTGCCTTGCTTGTGATCTCTAGATAGGGGATGGGAGGAAGATAAAGCAGAGGCCCATGGAACTAACCAGGAATTCAAAGGTGAAATTCAGGTTATCAGTGCTTCAAGGAAACCACAGGTCTCCACTCAGAAAGAGCTGAGAAGCAGGAAGAAACATGAGCCACAGGTGATGGAGACCACCAACTGCTTGGCACAAGCCCCAAGTTCAGGACCCCGAGGGTGACCTTGTGAGTCACCAGACCTCCACCAAGAAGCATCTTTGAATTTCCACCTTTGGGGGCCAGAAAGGCAGCTGATACTACTAAAGATGAGTCTAGTCCAGAAGTTTTTTTTTTTAAATATTATGTCTCTTTTTTTTTTTTCAAAGATTCTATTTTTATTTATTTGATAGAGAAAGAGATCACGAGTAGGCATAGAGGCAGGCAGAGAGAGAGGGGGAAGCAGGCTCCCTGCTAAGCAGAGAGCCCAATGCAGGGCTCAATCCTAGGACCCTGGAGACCATGACATGAGCAGAAGGCAGAGGCTTAACCTACTGAGCCACCCAGACACCCCTTTATTTTATTTTTTTAAAGTAATCTCTATACTCAACATGGGGCTTAATTCACAGCCCAGAGATGAAGAGTCACATGCTCTATGAATGAACCAGTGAGGTAGCCCAGTCCAGGAATATTACTACACTACTAGCATTAGCTGTGCTCCCTTAAGTGGATGGTATATTGGGAAACTCACATATATTATCTCACCTATCCTTTCAATAACCCTAATTGCCCAATATTATTATATCCCAAGTCACAGGGTTAGAAGGAGTCTGTATTTTGCCTCAGCTGATAGAAGTGGTACACGGCAGAGCCTTGCAAGATGAAGGCATGTCTGCAGGGTCCCAGAGGCTAGCACTTAGTAAGCAGATGTACACTGGACTGCAGATTGCTGACCCACTAGTCACTCAGGGGATGCCGCTCATGGCCATGACCCAGGCTCCAGAATAGGGAGGGTCCAAGGCAAAGTCTCTCTACCCTACTACTGGTATGTGTGCCTTATTGTGTTAACTACGGAGCCCGCAAGGCCAGGAGCTGCCCCTGAATCTTGTTCCTCGTCCATGGTGGACACAAGCACCAAGAGCAGCTCAAGTCCAAAAGCTCATGGGCTCCTTCCCCAAGCAGCCCCACTGAAAGAGCAGGTTGGCTACCAAGGGGAGGGGATGTGGCCAGGTCTCAGGCCTTGCTTCTAGGGCTTTGTAAAGGTCTGAAATTCCCAGAGGCTATACCATGAACTTCTCATGGGTACTTCACAGTAAGCAGGGCCCTGTCTCTAGATCTGGCTCCTAAAGAATGGTTTTCTTACTCAGGCTCCTGGTCTTACAGAACAAGGGAAGTTGTGTGGTAAATCAGGCCCAAGGTCTCACCACCCCAGAACACTCTTTTCTCTTTCCTGGTGGGCAGTACTATTTTCTATATCCCAGAAGGTGACTCTCTTAGTTTGCTGGAGGTGCCATAACAAAGTGCATAGACTGGGTGGCCCAGCCAGAGAGGTTTATTCCCTCACAGTTCTGGAGGCCAGAAGGCCAAGATCAAGGTCAATCAAGGACAGGGCTGGTTTTTTCTAAGACTTCTCTCCTTGACTTGTATGTAGATGGCCATCCTCTCCCTCTGTGTTCATGTGTTCCTTCCTGTATGTGTGTCTGTGTCCTTATGGGCTCTTCTTATAACGGTATCAGTCATACTGGATTAGAGCCCACCTTAATGACCTCATTTTAACACAATTACCTCTTTAAAGACTTTATCTCCAAATACAGTCACATCTTGAGATACCGGGAGTTAGCAATTCAATATGTAAATTTAGTAGAGGACACAAATCAGCCCATAACAGTGGCTAAGTACATACTGTAATTCAAAGGAGGAAATTCTAGGCTCTGCAGAGGTTCTCAGACACATGGGACACAGGCAATTACCCCCGCCTGAGTTCTACCATGTTAGGAGGAATCTATATTTTATTATGCAAACCAGGATGCATTCCAGAAGGAAAGAGAGTATAACTGACAGAGATACCAAGAAACCAGGGATAAACTGGAACCATCTCCAGGTAAACCAGAAAGCATCGTCTCCTTATCCATAGGTTCAGAACCAAGGACTCCCATGCATAGCACCATTTACTGGAAGAAATAGACTCTTTGCACAATGCTCCCTAAATCTCTCTAGAGGTGAGAGCAATGGGAACCTGAGCTCTGTTTTGGAGAGTGCCATCCATGCACCCACCCTCCCCTCTGCCAGCTGCTGGTGAACGCAGCCCATGGGCTGTGCATTGCCCTGTTCGGTTCTGTGGTTCATGTTCCTGCCATGCAAGGCAGGGGACAGATCATGCTCCAAATCTAGAGTTCAGCCACTATCACAAGTGACTTGCTACCCTTCTTAAGAGACAAAACTGAGGATAGCCCCAGCCTCCTGGAAGCGTCTGGAAATGCCGGAACATTTTTACCATCATGATGCCCACTGATACTGGGTGCAATGGTACCAAACACCCTGCAGTCCCGGACAACACAGAACCGCCCCCTGCCAACCATCTGGAACACCCCAGCTGAGAACCATCGCAAACAAAGGCACCTCGCACTCTGGGCTTATAAACCCTTCAGAAGCCACTGGGAAATGTCTGGGGCAGGCAGACCTCAGGGTGGGGACTGCAGCATTCGATTTACTCTGTCTCCAACACCAGACTTGCCTCCTGCATCCCCCTTCCTGCCCCAGGAAAACAGTGTGTGTCTGGATGAGGACTTTAAGATCTGGGTTTGAATCCAGGCTCCATTGCCCAGTACTTAGACCCTTCAGGGCATCTAGCTCAGTTTCCTGAGCCTCATTTTCTTCACCTGTAGAGCAGGGGGTAATATAATGCTTGTAATACTTGCTCCTCCAACATTTCTCAAAGGATCTTGTCCAGATGACCACGTTCGTGAAAGTGCTTTGCAAACTAAAAATTCTGGGCAGAGGTCAGAGGTCACTAGCATTAGCAAATGTATCTCCATTCAGTTACAGGAGGAACCATGCCCACCATGGCATGGCTTACCCTTTCCACTGTGCTTGACCAGGACAAGTGAGGAAGGGAGAAAGGGGTGGCCCCTTGAGGCTGAGCTTGGCCCCCGACAGTCTCCTCACACCTGTGCCTTGCTCTCACTACTAATGTAGGTCCATGGGGAAGGCTGGGGGGTCTAGGCGGCCACCCAACCACTGCCTGGCTCAAGTGTGCATAACAAAAGCCCTCTGGGTTTTGCTCCCCACACATGCCTATCATTTCCCTCCTTTGCCTCCATGGGATAAGGGTTCGGGGAGGCTGTGATTTTATTCCTAATTGCCTGGGAAGTGTTGTAAACCCTGAAGAGGACATAAAATTCTAATCTATTTTCATCCCCATTAATTTCCCACCCCTTTTCCTTTATAACTTGCTCTCTTTTCTCTGTCATGCTCTCTTTTTCCCTGATGGGTTTGCAAATTCCCCCTTTTATTCCTTTCCACCCCGGGCACGAATTAATTCAATTTTCAGTGAGGTTTTTCGCATGTTTCCCTGCAATCTTTGTGGAGCCCAAGGCTTTTGGAGGGATGGGTCAGAAGGCGGGACAGGAGCAAGAGAGGGCTGTCTGACCTCTGGCTCTGGCCAGCTCTCTGGCCCTGACAATGTCTCACTCCAAGATCCTCTTGTGCCGACAAGCTGCTCATGACTTAATTTTATTGCGGGCGAAATGGGACTCCAGGTGCCTGCCCACTGTGCACTGAACAGGCACGTTGTAGAGAGCAGTTAATTAGAAGGTGGCCTAATCCCTCTCCTCTGACTCTCCAGGACGACGCCCTGCGGCCCCATTCTCCTGTGTGGTAGACATAAATTTGCAACCACTACACTCAGGTGCAAGACACTATTTAACTTCTCGCATTATTTAACTTCTCTAAATCAAATTAATCATGATCCTGAGCCCTCCCCTGCTAGAACACCAGCCTCCCCTCTGAAGGACAATGCAGAGGTGCCAGGAATCTTCCTGGTGCTCATGGCTAGGACTGGCCCCCAGGCCTTCACTCACAGAAGTCACTGCATTAACACCTTGGCCAAACCATCAAGGTCTCTGAGAGTGGGAACTCCGATCTTTGCTCTCAGGCTCCACAGAACCAACCCACTCCAGGACCTGAGAGCCAGGGAGTGAGTAAGATCCCCTCCCTAGCGAGGAGATGCTCTCTCTTCATGAGGGTTGGTAGTTCCACCCTAACCATTTCTCCAACTGCCTCCATCTCTTCGCCAACCCCTACCTCCATCCCAGCCAACCTACATAATAATGTCTCAAAAATCGTAGAAAGAGGCTAGAGAAGCAGTCCCTTTTGCAAGTTTGTAACAAAACAAAACAAAACAAACAGTAACAGATTAAAGTTTTGCTGTATCATCTATTTGTAAAACAAAAACAAAACAAAACAGTAACAAATTAAAGCTTTGCTTGTATTATCTATTTCAAATGTTCCCCTCCCCAGCTCAGGACTGACTGAAATATGGAAGCTGCTGTGGGAAGGAGGGTTTCCTTCATCTTGCCACCCCTCTAATCTGCTAGCCTCTCCAGGCTCCTACCCCAGGTAAAAGTGGGGATGATGAAAAGGGCGCCATCTTGAGTGCTCGGTACAGCAGGGCTGCACCTTCTGCTGGTCCAAGGGCGAACACTGCATTTGCAGATCCCACCCCTGCATTCTGAGAACCTCCCACCTACAGTTTCCTTTTTTGTCTGGTCATGTTTATCATCCTCCTCAGCCCTGCATCAATCCTTCTGTTGGACTCGCCTTGAGCTTCCAGGCCAGGAATCCACATCTGGCCGGGGAAATAGAGCCGCACGGTTTGTCCCCACCAAACTCTGGAAGACCAGGCCCCCACCACAGGCTGTATCAGTCAGCCTCTCTCCTGGAAGTTTGTTCTTGTTTGTTTGTTTGTTTGTTTGAACTCTTAGCTGGGTACCTCAGTCCCTAAGGAACCATCAGCTCCAGGAAACACGTGTTCAATTCTCTCCATTTGTTCCCTTGAGATTCTACTCCCCAACCACCCCACCCCCAAAACCGATCCCCAGTGCCTGGCCCTCTATCTAAAGATATCTTTACTCTGAAACTTTTAAAATCCTCCTCCCCAGATTAATCTTAGCTTCTCCCATCAAAGCTGTGGTTGAGATGCCCAGCATGAGCAGAGAGCAACCCAGTCATCATTTGTTCTTGAGGGGTCTTGTTTTCATATTGTTACAAATGTGCAGCACAATGTCAGGCATGGGTAAGTGTAGTAACAGCACCTGGTGTAAGGGGAGGGAGCATGAGAGTAGGGACTCTTAGAGCAAAGATGCAGACAGTTGGAGGAATGTCCGGGCAGGGGGCCAAGGGAAGAGCATTCTGGGAAAAGAGGCCAGCAAGGGTGAGCCTGGCACATTTCAGAGGCTGGACTGGCTGGTGCAGCTGGAACAAGGTAGGTAGGCCTGCCAGGAGGCAGGAATGGCAATCAGGGATCAAAGCACATAGGGTCTCCTGGATATGGTGAGGTATGGATGTTATTCTCATGGATGCAAAAATCCTGGTGGTTTTGAAACAGAGAAGAAGCAAGACCTGACCTGTCATCTGATGACAAGACCTGGTGTTAAAGGATCAGGCAGCCTCCATGGGAAACAGGCTGGTAAGAAGCAGGAGTGCAGGCCCAAGGAGAAGATCCAGCAAGAACAACAACAGGAACTCTGGTAAGAAGTGCCCATCTTCTAGATATATTTTGAAACTGGGCAGCAAGATGTGCTGATAGAGTGCATATAGGTTGTGAGAGAAAGAGGTTTTTATTTATCCTTTTCAAAGACTTTATTTGTTAGAGAGAGGGAGGGAGAGAGAGAGAACGAGCAGGGGTAGGGCAAAGGAGAGAGAGAATCTCAAGCAGACTCCACGCTGAGCGTGAGCTCTATTTGGGACTTGATCTCATGACCCTGAGATCATGACCTGAGCAAAAAGCAAGAATTGGATGCTTAACTGACTGAGCCACCCAGGTACCCTGAGAAAGAGATTTTTACAAAGATTTTGAACTTCCCAGGTAGCTCTAGCTCCCAGTTGGCCCAGGAAAGTCTCAGGGAGACTATGACACTTATTCCAGGTCTTGGGAAGTCCCAGGGGCAAGGGACCCAGCAGCTCTCTTCAGGGCTCATCTCCTGCCATCTCCTAAGCAGGGTGGATTTGCAAGATAATGCTTTCAGGCATTTTTTTCTTTTTCCAAAGTATGGTCCAAGGTCCAAATTATGGTCACTGTCACAGACAAAGAGCCAATTAGATAGACAGCCTGGTTCCTACTGATTTATATTTGGATCTAAAACTATAAAAGATAAGGAGTAGTTTGATGGGTCATAATAAAAAAATAAAGAGGAAAATTAAGAGAAATGTCACATTTAAGTTAGTCACTTTCTCAACTAGCCCAATTGAAGCTTAATTTTCCATCATTATCTAGCTCTTAAATTTCCTTTCAGGGGTACAAAAAAGTACTAACTTCCTCCCAAGGAGTTCTCTATCCTGTTTTCTAATGGCTTGCATGTTGCACACACTCTTATGGTCTTAACAACAGTTTTGTTGAAGAGAAATGTGTATTTTTTCACTTTTGCATGGATGTGTTAGTTTTTAATCACTACTATACACTGCCATTTCTCTCTGAAGCCTATCCACTTCAGTGCAAGGATTGCAAAATCAGAGTGGCCTCAGGGGGGTAAGCAGTAACAGCTGTAGAGGGGGGCTGGGCATGAGGCACTAGGGAGGGGTGGGTACTCTGGAGAACCACCAGACCCATGCCCACAGAAAGTCATTCCAATTAAGAAAAGGAAAGGAATTAAACACTATGCTGACAAAACAAAACACGGTGTTTATAGGACCCCTCCCACACTGTCTCTTCTGAATATATAAAACAATATTTTTTCTTAGAACCCAAGCCTATATTTCTCCTGATCATTTAAAAACAGATGCTAGAATATGTCCAAACCAGCAAAACCAAGCAAGCTGAAACAAGAAGCATTCCTTGGCTTGTTTAGCGGGGGCTGCTTACGCACTGCTACGGTACCTCCTTTGGACGCTTCACCTCTGCTTCTCTTACATACGGCTGCTTCCTTATTGTGCATTTATAACTTGATTTTCCACTAAAAAGAAGATACACTATTTGCCTGCTCAGCTTTTTTTCTTTTCTATTTTTTTGTAAATATTTTACTTATTTATTTGAGATAGAGAGCACATAAGGAGGGGTGAAGGGCAGAAAGAGGGAGAAACAGACTCCCCGTTGAGCAGGGAGCCCAATGCAGGGCTCAATGCCAGGACCCTAAGATCATGACCTGAGCCAAAGGCAGATGCTTAACTGAATGAGCTACCAAAACACCCTCCTGTTCAGCTCTTTAAAAATCTAAATGAAATAAAAATGTTTTCTAAACTAATGGTTTCTTCATCCTTATATTTGAACAATCCTTACTATTTCTCCAAGTTCTTGCATACACTGTATTAGTTAGGATGTGCTAAGTTACACTGCAGTAACAAACACCAGAATCTCAAAGCCCAGCATGATCAAGATGTCATCTCAATGTGACCCTCTACAGTTGCCTCTGCAATGAGAAGGACATGAGGCAAATCAATCACTGGACCTTAAAGTTCCTACCTGAGAGTGACACACAGCACTGCTGCTCGAATTTCATTGGCCCAAGTGTTTCATCTGGCAATACCTACCCTCAAAGTTAGCAGGGAGTGCAACCCTACCATGCAGCAGCCGGAGAACCAGAAATATTTGTTCAACTGCATGGAGGAACTACAAAAATGGGTTCCTGCATTAAGCACTTAACACAGGTAGGGCCACAAATCTTTCCACTTAGTACAGTAAAAGATGAAGACTCAAAGAAAATTAGTGACTCTTTCAATATAATCTAGTTAGTTACTGGAGAGCAGAAACAAGGGCCTTGTTTTCCTAAATTTTAATTTAATGTCTTTTCATTACAACATATTTTCAACCCTTGGCTGTGTTAGCTAAACATTTCTTTTCCCCCAACTAACTAATTTTATTTATACCCTTCTGGTTTCAAAGAATACTTGAGTGACATTATGAGATGTTGTGCTATGGCCTTATTTTATTATATACATGCAGAGAGCTTCTGGCTGTGATTATGCTGCAGAAAACACAGGTTTTATAATCATTTAAATTTTTTTCATTTATTTTAATGACCTGTTAAAATAATGATATGGTTGATTCAATCAACCAAACTGTTTCAGATTGTTGAAAATAATGATTCCCTTAAAGGAATAGAAAAGTGAGCGCAGGGGTCATCTGTGGGTGTTAAAGCAGAAGCTTTCTAGAACAACGTGCTGTAACTGCACAGCCTTCGTTCTAAGAGCTGATGGGGGGAGCGGGGGTGGGGGAACAGCCTCCAAAGAGCCTATGTGCCTTTGAGAATCTGAGCAACAATATTCCAAATTTCCATCAACACTGGGCTGTTGCAACATGAAAGGGAACCTTTTGGCCAATAAAATGAGATGGTTCTCTTAACACTTTCTGGGGCAAAATTCATTTTTTGCCTTTGACGAAAATGAAATGTTCATCAGATGACAACAAAGGATTGGTAACCTCAAACACAAGAAGTAGCTTAGATCGTTTTATAGGAATTTAGGCAGTGTTTTCTCTCCTTCTCATCAGGTATTTCTTCAGAGTTCAGAATTAATACATTCCTTAGACAATTGGCATCCCAGTCTTTAGTTAACAGAGCCATTTGCATAACAATAATAAACCTTTTCCCTCTATCCCTTGTGTGTGTGTGCATGCACACATGTGCCTGAGATGGGGGGTGTTAGCCGGTGGGCATGCATGTGTCTGCGTTTCTAGGGCCCCTGGGGATGAAATTACGGTGAAAAATCTTGAGGCAGACTATTTTCTCAACTTGCCTGAAACTGGTTTCACGCTTCTTCATTTTAATAGGAATCAAATGAAGGATGCTGACTCATTAAGAGGCAGGCTTGAGAGGTGTGAATTCCTAGCTGATGGCTATGTACAGCTATGGGATGGTATTTCAAAAAGGTGAGAAGATGATTTTGCCTAATGTTTAAGGAATTACATGTTAAGTTTAGACCTGGAAGGTCTGTTTACAGGGGCTTTCAAAATTGAGGAATATCTCAGGTTGTTGTCATAACGCTGCCAAGGCTATATTTTATTCAAAGCACAAGAGGAAGCAAAAAGTATATATACTTTTAATTTGATTTTTTTACTACTGTAGTGAGACTACTACTACTGCAGTGAGGATGATGACAATACCTGACTCATAAAGTGTTGTGTCAACCACATAATAACGGGTCATCTGTCATCATCACTATGATAATATACTAATGGTTTTAATTTTTTTTATTTTTAGCCATAAAATTCATTTATTTAAATAGTAACTTAAATGGAAGCCCTGTGTGTAAAACAAGTATGTGAAACAAAATAGCTCTGGTCGAAGGGAGTGTTGAGACCCTGTACCCCACCAGCTCCACCAAGGCCAACCCCTTCCCTTTTCTAGAGAGTCAAAGAGGCTCTTTGGAAAATGATTGCCTTAACTATTTCTTATTTGTGTCTAATGGGGGTAAGGTTTCTAACTATACAACCCCACTCCATACACACACACACACACACACACACACACACCCAGAACAGGTTATTGGGCAAATATACTAAGTATAGTCTCTCGTCATACTAACTCTCTTTTACCAAATGCTCACCCATTTGCTCACAACTTTATGCATGTTACCTCTGCTTCTCATTTCAACTTCTTGGGATCGGTACTTTCACCCTTCACCCTTGTTTTATAAATGTAGAGAAGAGACACAAAGAGGTCACCCAACTGTCGATTCAGTGGAAAAGCCAGGATTGGAAGCCGAGTTTGCCTTTCTGGAAAGCTTAGGCTCTTTCCACTTTGCTAGATGCTTCTCAAAGAGGACATGTTTGAAATCCATGGTTTTTCTGTAATAAGTTTTAAATGGAGTGTTCGCTTTTATAATAATCCAACAACTTGAATGTACGAATATTCTGGAAAATCACAATACCCACTTTGTAACTGGGTTCTGCCATATTTCAGCGTTATTTGCTTTTGTTTGCAATTACGTTGGTGCCAAGTGGTGCTATTTTAATGGCTCCAACTAATGAGAAAAGAACAGAGGTGAACTGAATAGTAAATGATGCATTTGTGCCAAATGACATCACAGCAGGCCGTACAAAATAGTTCAGGAGAGGAAAGTGGTGTGCAAATGAGACACTAAACAAGGTGGTAAGCGGGACACGCGGAACTCTGAGGAGCGGGGGCTGCGGCAGCCAGGACCATCCTCGGGCTGCAAACTGTGGTTGCGTTCCAGCCACATACTGCCCATCACAGAGCATTCCTGCGTTCATCTGAATCTTACCATGTTTGTATCTCAGTTTGTACTTAGTCGGGGAAGTGTTTTGGGTGTAGTACAGCTCTTAACATGAACACTTTATATCTGGTTTTATGTTAAGCATATTAAAGTAATGTAAAAATAATTTAACACTGGGATCCTTGAGTGTTTTTCTCCTTTGGAGGAGGTCTACGTAACTGCTCAAGATTTGAGGACCCCTGCACAGAATGACCCAGCTCTCTGCTACTGGGCTGGTTCTAGGGAAGGAAGCCCTTGGAAAAGGAAGCTGAAGACTAGTCTATTCCACCAAAAGTCTACTCAGTTCCATCGAACTGGTTGACCGATTTTTTTTTTCTTTATTACACGTTGGCTGATACTCCAGATAAAATCCTCAATATAAAATCTACTAAGTGTAAGGATTATATGTGTATGTGTTTGTGTCCTTGAGAGTAGTTTCATGTGCCAGAAAGTTCTAATCAGGTATCTTCTGTGGTTGTAGTAATTAACACTCATTTTATTAAAGTTACTATCCAAAATAATCCTTCCTTAAGCTTTTTAGTTCAATTTAGAAATCCTGTTATTTTACCTTTAAACCTAACAAATCTTAATCATATTTTGGTGGGAAGGTATTATCAATGCTTGGGCCCATTCACAAACTTGGTTAAACTCGTTTACAAATTTTAAACTGCACTTATAAATTTAATATATTCAATTTTCTCTTTAAACACTTTAACTACCTGGCTGAAAAACTTTCCTCACATGTAAGTAATTCTTATAAATCTAATAAATTAGACTTTTAAACACAGTGAAACTCAACTTTGCTTAAATATTTCAACACTGTCCATAAAATTAGCAAGATTTCAACCTAAAATTACAGGACTAAATCAATGACTCAACTGTAATTCTAAATTGAAGTTACAAAGTTAAACTCTTCTTTTAATGGGTCATTATAAGTGTCTAAATATTACTAGTAACTGAAATTCCAGATCTTTTCAGATTCCTGACACAAAGACATCAATACGATGGTTCTCGCCTTTTAAATACCTCAGTACTTCATTCTAAATCTTCTGAGTTTTGAAAGACGAATATGCAGGATAGAAACAATTACGTTCCCCACGTCATTTGGGAGGATAATATCTGAGTCAGTTGAGGTTACATGATGACCCAGGTTTCAACGGGGATGGTGAGTGGGTATCTGCCAGCCACACCGATGGGGCATGACTAGTTCCATTTACCAAGGTTGTATCAAAAGCCTCCAATGGGGTCGACTCATAGACTCTTTAGTTCATATCAAGTTATATAATTCATGAGTTGTTCCACTTACCCCAGAAAAACTCATTCCAAGCCCTGGCTTGCTTGATTGCATTTTGCTTTCCTTTGTATCTTAAAATACCTAAATGCATTTTCCAGTTAACTCTAAAGACGTTTGGACCTGTCAGCACCTTGCATTCTTTTCATATGCTTCCTCTCTCTTCATATTGAATTCCAGATACCTCTCATGACTCGCTGACTATTCAATCATAAGTTTTAAGGTCATTCCTCTGACACAACCTATTTCTAGGACTCACAGAAATTATTTTGGAAATCTAGCCCAGTTATTTTCAAAATTTTTTGTTGGGAACTCTTTGTTCAGTCATAATGTTATACAGAACGATGAACAAATAAAGCAGACAAAAGCTTCAGGTCCTATCATTTTATATCAGTGTGGATCTCCGGACATGAAATCACGGGAGAAGCTTCTCCAATTCTTATTTTTATGGTCTTGAGTGATCAATGGTGAACTATCACACCACCCTGGACAGCAGTAGTGAAGACAGACCATATTGGCCACATGACTTGTAGGCAATGATAGCCGTAAACCATGATCCTGATGTTCAGGGTGATTATTGGGACACGTATGGAACGCAAGTAAGGTCTAGTAATGAAAGGTGGCGTGGGGTGCGATGAGGTGGGTGACTGTGGAAGACTGCTAGCTATTATCTAAAATCCATGGTTGCCTCTTCTTTTAGGACATACTGCTAGACTACATTTGCCAAAATCCCTTGTAGTTAGATGTGGCCATATGACTGAGTTCTAGTCAACAGAATGTGAATAGACTTGATGTGCTCCATTTCTAAGAATTCCATAAAAATCTCTCCTCCCCTGTCCTCCATGTTCCTTTATCCTGTGACTGGTAGGAAGGGGAACAACCCCGAGGTAATCTCAGCAACTGCAATCTGAAGATGGCACGTTTTCCATCAGCCTGGATCTCTGAATGACTGTGCAGTTGAGGACCACTCCACCAACCCATTTTCCTGCTCAGCATTGTTACACATCAAAAAACAAGCTTGTATTGTGTCTGACCTGTTATATACTGAGGGACCTGTTTGTTATGACAGTTAGCTCACCTCAACTGATAGAACAATCAGTAGAATCAAACTCTCCATATGGCCCTTCCCTCTGACTTGCATGAGTAGAGTCTCATTCATTATTAATGAACTCTCCAGCAAAAAGTGCCCATTGACCCCATCCACTCAGAATGGGGCAAACTTGAAGCTGGTCAGCAATGGAGTCTGGTACATCAACACAAAACAGACTCAAGTTTGGGTCATTCTGAGTACATTCTGATTCCCTGGAATTCACCATCAGCGGGTCTGGAAGGATGTGAAGAAGGAATATAATTTCTCTATTATTTGTGTGTTGATGTTTTTCCTGATGCTGACAGGTGATTCCAGAGGTTTCAGAGCAGGATGAGGGCCCAGTGCAGAGGGCCCAACTTCTTCACAACACAGGTGACATTATCCACTGATGGTACAGTTGTTTGGTAAGTCAGCAAAGAATAGTTCCTCCACGGAATAGGCCGTGATGACATAGCCAGCCCATGCTAGGGAATAGGTCTGATTAACTAGGAATTGGAGCCAAGTGACTTTTCAGCCTTGTAGGGCCGGATCACCATATTGGGCTGATCTTTACCACTGGAGCTGTCCCATGAAGGACAGGATCATCAGAACTCTCCCCGGAACTGTGCAGACAAAAGCAATTAACATAAGCACTCTCCATTAACAGAGTGTCTGTATGCTATTTCTTTCCACCGAGTGCTGTGCCCATGTTCCACAGCTGACTCCTAGCATGCTTTCCTATTCGGGTCACATTGTATCTACTCTGAAAAGCCTATGATCCCACAAAATGGGTTAGCTTCTCTCTTCTCTATTTTTCTGTACTACCCTGAGCATATTTCTATGTATCAACTAGTTTTGCATCTTTTTACTGTCAACTCTGCTGCCAACTATGACTTGGGAACAGTGGCTATGTCGTTCCTCTTGGAAACCACCTTGCTTTCATCATCATATATGTATCACTCAGGAAATATCTGTTAATGAATTAATGAGCATTTATTTGGCATCATAGAAACTGACCCACAGATTCAATGGCTGGAATTTCATTCTCCAACTATCTTGTCACCACATAGTTTCAGAACTTATATGTTACTGATCACAACTTGCCCGGGCATTTGATTTCTTCCCATCAGCAACCCAATGATAGTTCTCTAACTTCTGCTTTATTTCCCAGGATAATGACAGAACACAAAAGGCATTAAAGGGTTAAACGTGTAACAATCTGTTTGACATGAAAAGGAAAAGATACGAAGAAATTTTAATAAAAATACAACCCTACCAGGATTTGGACTCATTACCTCTGCAATATAAGGAAGACACCAGGCAATGTGAATTTACAGGTGTTAATTAGCCAACAGAGGGCTCCTCGATTGTTCCCAGAATACCATACAAACATAGAGAAAAAGAAAAATTCAATCAAAGAGCATTCCCTGGCTCATAGGAAGGACTGCATGCATGCACAATGTCATGCAAATCAGGCTTAATTTATTGCATGTTTTCCTGCTTCCATCAAATTTGTTGAAGAAAATGGATCTTTCTCTGCTTATAGCTATAAATTCCTACATCATCAGCACTTACTCTGATCAAGATGGTGTTTCCCAACTGATGCTTGAATAACAACAGAAGAAATTCTCTATGCGAAAATGCCAAAAGGATAATCCCATGACCAGCACCGTTTTGGAAATATTCCCCATTGCTCTGGGGAGAAGAGTTTATTTGGGTAATGGGAACATGGGAAGGACCTTATTTTGAAACCAAAGGAGTAGTTACACTGATAAGGGTTCCCATTCCCCTCCAGAGGACTGGAAATTAACCATTCTAATGGTTTGCATAATGGTGATTTAAAATATATCCTTGCAGCCACAATTAATTAAACCACACTCACAATGAGACATAAGTAACACTGGGGGATATATCTACACAGCATTGAACAACCCATCTAATGTTTCCCCCACTAAGTTGATCTGTCTTCCTGGTGAAGTGTGGACACAGGCCGTAAGTAAGTTCAGCTTATTGGTGCAATTACAATAATCCAGCCACATTCACTTTCTCATTCAGGTGCTCACTCATGGAGCCCATACCATTTTCCCAAATTGTGTTGTATTGGGCACTCTGAACGTTCTGAAGATGTGGACACATTGTAATAATTATAACTGACATTTATGTAGAGCTCACCATGTGTGACAAAACATGAATCACTTTTTAAATATTCGTGTTGACCTGTTCTCTCACATCAATCCTGTGTGGTAGGCACTAGTATCTCCTTGTACCACATGCAGCAGCTGAGGCACAGAGAGGTTCAGTAACTTCCCTAAGATCCTGCAACTGTATACGGCACTGGTAGGACTCCGCTCTGAACCATGACCCGCTGCCGCCTCGGTTCCCGTTAAATCCTTGTTGAATGATGACCATGGTTCCATCAGACCGAGAGGGGTGATCTAGCTCATCACGACAGAGACGCATTTACCGACTGCCAATCAATGGTTCTTAAAATGGGATCAGCAAGCTTTCTGCAGCTCATTAAGCTTCTCCTCATGTTGTGTGTCTGTGACAAGGACATATTATCATTTGTTTCCTTGTTTGTATTAATATTTTATGAAGTCCAGGCATTGCCTCCTGGCACCTTTTCCAAAGGACTGGGCATCCTTTCAGGTACCATCTATTCTAGAACGTTAGGGTAGTCTTCTCCTGTTGAGGAATGGGGGTGGGAAGGGTCACTGGTTTGCAAGGTCTCTACAGAAGCACTGCCCAAGTAGTTCACAGGCCAAAAACCTTACATGCCCTTGATCTAGGTGATGACATGTACGGTTTGGGAAAAGGAGTGTGATCAGAGTTTTCTACTTCTCTGAGAAGAACAGGATCCTGGGACACATACTGAGGACCCTGAATGTCACCATGGACCATGCAGGGCTCAGAACCCAGCAGCTGACTGAGAAGGAAAGTCATTTCTGATATTGAATAGATAGGCTCTAACCAACTGAGCATTTCTTTTTTTTTTTTTTTTTTTGACAGATCTCAAGTAAACTGAGAGGCAGGCAGAGAGAGTGGGGGGGGGGAGCAGGCTCCCTGCTGAGCAGAGAGCCCGATGTGGGACTCGATCCCAGGACCCTGAGATCATGACCTGAGCCGAAGGCAGCGGCTCAACCCACTGAGCCACCCAGGCGCCCCCCAACTGAGCATTTCTAAGCATGACCCCACCTCAATTGGCTAAGGACTGGCTCAAGGGGAGGAGGGAAAAACAGAGCCTGGATGTCTTCCCTGGTGAGTCTCTTTTGTTTACTTATTTTTGGTTCCATTCACAACTATATCAGACTGACTATGGGTTTAAGTTGAACCATATGAAATTGCTGGCACGGGATCATTTTACACACACATACATACACACACCCACATACACACAAAGACACTTTCATGTAGATCAACCTAATAATAGCTGATCTTGTAGAGTACCCCAAACATCATGGTATTTCAACTACAAAAGTGAGGTGGGCAGTCTGCCAACCTCCTTCATTAAATCAGTCGTGAGGCTCTTACTGAGTGGCTGGTGTGTGAAAGGCACAAAGAGACATGAACGCCATCCCACCAAACGGCATGGGCAGGAAAGGGAAGGAAACACGACATGGGCATCGTGTGTGCCATGGCCCTCCCTCCTCTAGTACTGTCTCTGTATTAAAAAGAATAATAACCTCTGAATTTATATTGCTTGATATCCACAGGTTATTATGAAATGAGTAATAAAAATACAATTAGAGTTTCGTGACAGTTTACTGAGCCCTGCCCATGTATATTCTCTTAAGTGCTAGAGTAGGTACAGGGAGGGAACAGAGATCCTATCCTCAAGGGTGATTTTAGTCATTCAACAAATTCCTGTTCAGCACCTACTATGAGGCAGCATCTGGTCCAAGTGCTTGGGGACACATCTGTGTTCCAAACAGAACACAATCCCTAGCCTCTTGGAACTTACGGTCTAACAGAGGAAGCCAGATGATAACAAACAACAAAGGACCAAGTAAGTACAATAAATGATTAGAGCAATTAAGGGAATCAGGACTGTAGCAGGGTCGACACCTTAAAAGGAATGGTGAGTGTAGGCCTCGCTGAGAGGGACTTAAGGGAAGTCATGGGGTTAGCCATGCTGATACCTAGGGGAGGAGCATTCCAGGCAGAGAGAACAGCCAGCACAAAGCCTTAGCCTGGAAGACCCCAGGAGTGTTCAAGAAGAGGAAGGAGGCCCATGTGACTGGAATTCATCGGGAACAGTCTCATTAGTAATCATATAATAAGGAAACAGAGACTAGAGTTCGATTCAACCACAGAGAAGGGCAACCATGTAGACAAAAGACTGGAAACATTGTTAAAAAGTTGACAAAATGGTGGCTTATCCCCAGAGATGTTTAATCACAAGATGGAATTCTATAAATACACCAAAGCCACAAGAACAAGGTGTGGGGAACCAGGTCACCTACGGCATCAGGGATGACGTCAAGAGGAAGTCATCCGGGAAAGGGACAGAGTCCTCCTCAGAGACCAAGAAATGAAACTGAAAGCTGAGGAAAAGGAACAGTAAGGGGAAAGGGAGCTTTGGGCAAAGGTATAAATCTATGGGATGAAATGTAAAGAAAAAAGAAGTTTTAGACACCTACTGGCCCATTGGCTCAAGGATTAGGGTCGTTGGTGGAAGACCAGCCTTATGGTTTCCATGATGAATTAGCCCAAGTAGAGCTTATCAGCCAGAGGACAGAGGATGATGGGCCAGGTGCCTGGCAGGAGGGCGACCACCAGTTTATGTCTCCCCTGAGGCCCGGGCTTGGCATTTCCCAGCCTTTCTCCCTTGAAATGGGCACACTTAGAAAATCACAATGTCACCAATTGTTTGCACCTCTCACCCTTCCCAGCCCCCCAGGGCTGATGTGTGTTTGACGCTGGTCATGCTCTTCCTCAGAGGAAACCCCAAAGGCTCTTCGCACAACCCAGCGTAGGTATCTCCTGAGTCAGCTCTGTCTGTGTCACAGTGAGTTGATCCTATAACCTGTAGAAGGTAAATGTAACTGCACCTGGAAATTCAACCATCCCCTATGCAGACCTCGCCCCCACCCCCACCCCCGGAAAGAGGTGCAGAGGAGAAAGGCCCTGGTACACACGTCTAACCAAGCTCTCATGGGTGGGTGGGGTCATTTCACCACTTGAATGTGGTACGTCACGGAAGGAAGTCAGCGAGCGCCTCGGGCTCTGGTTCTGTAGAGGCGCCATGGGCGTCTTCTAGGTGGGCCTTGTGGTAGGGTAGGAAGGGGAGGGGGTTAGGGGCTGGACGTGAAAGAGGAACAAAGCGCATGGCTGGGCACAGTCCCGTGACTCCTGACTCCACTGTCCTGCCGGTGGTGGTGGCCCTGGGACACGGCTCAAGCAAGCATGGCAGGTCTGTTCAAAAGGGGGTCTCAAGATTGCACCAGCATCACCTGGAGTATTTGTTAGAACTGACATGGCCAGGCCCTGCTCAGACCTCAGGAACCAAAATTCCCTGGGTGAAGGCCCCAGAATCTAAATTTTAACAAGCTTCCCAAATGCCTCTAAAACATGGATCACTTGAAAACCACTAGTGTAAATGCTAGTATTGACAGGGAGGGGGGAAGGGATTAATGTTGGTCTTCAGGAAGTGAGCATGTGTGTGTGTGTGTGTGTGTGTGTGAATATTTGTGTGATCTGACAGCTAACGTCTATCATGAAGAGAACGCAGAGGCAGGTGGGCAACTCACAGCTCAAAGCACATGGGAGTCCGCTGCCCTGTCTCCCCTGAATTATTCCTCAGGACATGGAGTGTCTACATGTCTCCCGGCTACACGCATGTGCACGCGCATGCACACACATACATAGTGCCTAGCGGACTACTCTTCTTGGTGTCTAGGGCTTGATTCCATAATGGAAAGTCACTCCGAAAATGTCCAGCTGCCAGGAAGCTATGAATCCCAGGCCAGACCTGCCCCTGGGACGTGGGATGGCAATTGGCAGAGGGGAAATTAGAAGAGGGAAGTATTCTTTCTTTAAATACTTCTACACAGAAGTTTTACGTTTTTATTTTAATTCCAGGTAGTTAACATACGGTGAGAGATTACTTGCAGGCGTAGAGGGAGGTGTTCTTATAGAGGGGAGTGGAAGGAAAGTTGAGACACAGGGTTAAGAAATGCAGATGCTGGTGAAGGGGCCCCTGTGTATATTCTAACATCTGGGGTGCTTTCCTCATGGATTAAGGGAACAGTCATGTTTAGAGCTTCTCTGCTCCTCCGGGATACTCAACTCCTGTTGGGGAGGGTGTGCGCAAGGACGGTTTGGGGAGAGGAGCGCTGGGGAAGGGAGGTGAGGCAGCAAAGGAGGCGTGGCCCCCCACCTCCACCCCTTCCTCCAGGCATCTTGCCAGAAAGCATCCCGTGTTACCGGGAGAGCTGCGTCCAGGAGGAATGGGCAGCGCCCAGGGCCACAAGAGGACACGTTGCAGGCCAGCACGGGTGAAGATGAAGACAATCCCTCCTCAGAAATCCCATGGACTCAGAGCTGTGGTTTTCCAACTTCCATGAGCGTAGCCACAGAATGAAACACGTTTTATATGGCACCCAACTCTACCTAGACGTATTTTCAAGTTAAATCTCAAGAAATGACACCTGGACCCGGGACAGCACACAGCAGGACCGCATCCGATCGCCTAGATAGGACCTCACCCTCAAGAAAAGGGCTAGCAGCCAGAAAGGATAGGAAACCCAAGGCCAGAACAGTCCCCCGATACCTATTGTTCTTGACCGTTTTAATTTATTTCATTAAGACAAATGCTGCTGTTGATTCGCCTGATTAATTTCCACAGTATAAAAACGTTATACCAGAGGGAGGAGACCCTCAGAGGGGAGGAAAACTACCTCACAGGCTCCATTTCTCACCGTCTGTTGGGGAAATGGGATCATTTAGCTGACTAATGAAAAGTTGTGCATTGGAATCCAGATGGAGGGACACTCATCCCTCTGGAAGCAACTCCAAGGACCTCCCCTTACAAAGCCAGTCTCCCCCGTCGACCTGACCACACTCCTCTTCCTGTTTCCATGCACTTTGGGTTCTCCATCAGACAGGACTAGTGGACTGAACATTTTCAATCCATGTCTTCATTTCCCTCATGAAACTGTAAACTCCCAGAACAGGGCACGTGCTATATATACTCACTTCTCTCTACCCAAAGACTTACACTGTTCTGGTACCGGACACTTAATGTTTGTTGAGCGTTTGCGGAGTTTGTCTGTAGGGAGCCTTGCTGGATTGAACTGGTTGTGTCTCTCCATCTGTAATCATAATCTGTAATCATATCTTTCATGTTATGGCACACATATATAAAATATGTATGTCCTGCCTCCCAGCCAGCTGAGTATGTTACCAAAGACTCTGATGCCAGCTGGGAGGCAGAACAGTGATGTGACCTGTGTCTCATGGTTGGACTTGAATGCTGTCCCCGCTCTGAGTCACATTCATGGACACTTGGACAATCAAATTAGACTTTTTGAGTTTCAACTTCCTTATCTGTAAAAAGAAGATACTGGGAACATGTATTGCGGAGGACGTTGTATGGACGTAAGTGCAATAATCCGTGGGCAGTGGCCAGCACAATCCAGGTGCCCAATAAATGTAGCAATTATTGGATCCCGCTCCTGTGTGGTCCCTTGTTAGGAAGAAGAGCCACCATGAGAGTCATGGTACAAACAATGTCCCAGCGCCCCAACTTGTCTGGAAGATCAGTGTGTGGACTTCACTTTATCAGGCTGAAGGGTTCTGAGGTTTAGTTATAAGCCAATAACCTTCTGACCAACCACACAGAGCAGTCTCCTAGTGATCTCATCTTCGGTGATCTCATCTTTGAGTTATTTGGAGATAGTCTAAGACCCACAGTCTGATACAGCTGCCACCAGTCCTGCGTAGCTCTTGAACACTTGAAACGTGGAAGTGATACCAGTATGAAATATATGGGAGTTTGAAGACAATTTGTAAAAAGAGTATAAAATTTCTCATTCATAATTTTTATATTGATTACATATTGAAATGATGTTTTGGCTATAAAAAGTATAATAAAATATACTATTAAAATTAATTTTACCAGTTTCTTTTGATTAATTTCTTCTTAATGTAGCTCCATCGTTACGTTACACATGTGGCTTGCATTATATGTTTCTTCTGGACGGTGTAGGTCTGAGAGATGAGCACATACTACACCCATTATGTTTTAGTCTCCTACTCCTTAAAAAGGAATCACCGCCCCCCCCCCCCGTACCCTTACATACAAGTCTCTCCCCACATAGCCAGTTCCATCCACTTGGTGCACACTGTCCCCCAAGTCAACCATCAGCAACTCTTTCTAAGAAGAACTCCAAAGGTGTCTTGCTTCTCATGTCTTAGGAATAGTGCAGGATCGGATTCCATTTGTCATACCAATGATCCAGCTGATTGTGCAGAAAAGGGCCAATAAATGGTTAAAAATATTGTTTCAGTATCTTATTCAAAAGATAAAGGAGTAAATATTTAGCAAGGATCTGATAAGACCAGGGCACTGTGTTTGATCCTGTGAGTAATACAGTGATAAATGAGAGGCCCTGTTGCTTGTGAAGAGCCTAGCATACTCAAGAGAAAGATGCATGCTTTGCCCTTTGCTTTGTGGTCCCTGTGTATCTATCAATCCCCATTTCCAACAGTCCCCTGCCTCACAGCAGATGCCTCAGGGACACCAAACTACCAATGCAATCCTGGCCTTACCATCCCGTTTCACTGGAAGCCTCGCCTTATTTGTTCCTCTGCCTGGAATGCTCATTCCTCCCCCTCTTCTCTACCAGTTTCCTCCAGGTTGAATGGATTTCCAGGGCTCGAGTCCATCCCTGTCTTTAAGAAGCCACTCCCAATCCCCCAGCCATAGCAGCAATGTCCCTCCATTTTTCATGCTACTGCTAGGCTTCACACAGAACTCTCTTGTTGATCTATCCAGCTGGATTGCAACCGGCCGTTGGTTAATCTTCTTCCTACCGTGTAAGCAATTTAAGGACCACATGGATGTCCAGGGAAGTTGGGTGTTGACTGTATATTTAAAGACCAAACTCCCAGCAACCCCCTCTTACTTCCACCACCCATTTACTAACTGACAAGCCGGAAAAAGAAAGGCATGAAACCTCATAATTACTATTTGGGGCATGGGTCTGATAAAGAAAGAGGAGGAAGGAATTTTTTTTTAATTTTTTTTTAAGATTTTATTTATTTATTAGTTAGAGAGAGAGCAAGCACAGGCAGACAGAGAGGCAGGCAGAGGCAGAGGGAGGAGCAGGCTCCCTGCCAAGCAAGGAGCCCGATGTGGGACTCGATCCCAGGACGCTGGGATCATGACCTGAGCCGAAGGCAGCCGCTTAACCAACTGAGCCACCCAGGCGTCCCGGAAAGGAATTTTTACATGAACTTGTATGACAACATTTTAATGGTCAGGCCAGACTCCATGCCAGGACATCTCTGGTTTGGAGGGATGGAATGGGACTTACCACATGCACGTTCATGAAATATATTCAGTGTAACTTCCTGATTTGGGCTTTTGAGGCTAGAAAGTTTTAGTGCTACCTACCTGCCACGGCAAAAGGCCACTGTGGGGTTGGAATAAACTGTTGACAAGATGGCTCAAAGTTAGAAGGCTTCTGAGACTCACTTACTAGAGCTTCAAGAGTTTCCCCAAGTGGAGCTGTGCTTGCCCAGCAAGGTCATCCAGCATGACTAAGGCAGACACAGTTAAGCAGGGAAGGCAGCTATCTCTGTTCACATTGAGGATCAAGTAGCTAGTACATAGTAGGAGCTTCATAAATGTTGAAAGGATAAGTGAATGAACACATCTGCAGAAGATTACAACAAACTCTCACAAGATGAGAATCCTCATCACTCCTGCTGCGGCAATATTATCCAAGAACTGCTCCTGAAGCATATTTGCTGGGAGAGTTTCTAGAAGGACAAGAGAAGGACAAAACTATGCAGGAATTCCTGTCCCCAGAGGCCAAAGTCAAATGGAGACCTCATGCTCTCTGAGCTAGCAAGTAGCTCTTGGTCGTGCTGTTTAAGGAAAGAGATCAGTTAAGAGAATCTTACTCAGTTAATTTCATTTCTTTAAGCTCTCACCCTATATTAATTAGCTGATAGAACCCTCATGGTGTGATGTGTGTTTAGGGCCATTGAAGGACACACATCATCACAGAAATCTGTTTTGTGGGACTTGTTAGCACGGATATTATTTAGCTAAATAGCTCTTAATGATTCCTTCAGTGCCTGCTGCATCTAGTGGGTAATTCACTTTATAGTTGGGGACTTAAAAATTCTGTTTTTTAACTTACTCAACCCTATTGACCTAATTCTCGACCAGGGAGGTGAACGGAGTATCTCTGCGTTCAGAAGAGATTTAAAGTAATTCCTGACACATCCTAGGGTAAGGAAAAGCCCCAGAGTGCAGTATGATTGTATTCCATTTTGAAGAGGCATTAAAAAAATATATTATTTTTTCAAACAAATCGCTGCAAGGGAAAAGAAATTTGAATCACATCAAAAACCTGGTTCTTTTGAAAATAACCTGTTGAATTCAAACGACTGAGTTCATTCTCACAAATCCTTTGGTGCATCTGGGGACAAATGGACGAGGACATCGAAGCGTCCATGTGGTGAGTTCTGTTGCTCTCAAATAGGCTTGACTAAGAGATCAATGGTTTCTGTTTGCTGCAGGCGATGCCATGACATGTCACCAAAGAACCCCCAGGCAGCGCAGGGCTGGGGCAGCCTTGGGGCCGCCCTGGGAAGCCAGCAGCAGCACTCTCTCCAGGCCACTTGTCCTGCGAGTGAAATGCAAATACCCACTTGATGACAGATGGGACTGGGAAGGCGTGCTTCTTTAATAATTCTATAATTCCATCGAGTATTCTGGTCTCAGGGAACAGAAAGCTTTAAATGGAGATTCTGTCGGAACCCCATGGTGGTTGAGAGCTGCTGCTTCTTCTCCCTTGCCTTCCATGCTTCGAAATGAAATTTAAATCTCCCACAAATGAAACCCCAGGAGCATCTCTGAGGCCATAAGCCATCGATGGCTGCCGAGTACGCCTCAGAGCGCCTGTTCTGAGCTCCAAGTCGGCTTGGCTGGAAGGGAGGTCTGTGCACTGGGAAGTACATCTGGCCTGAAAGCTGACCACCTCAGGCCCTTTCCAGGAAGCGGCAGGCTACTTTTGGACCCACCGGCCATTGCATTTTTGTTAATGGGCTCTGATGGAAAAGACTCAGGGAGAGAATTCACTGCAATACAGTGGTTGGTCACCCAGGAAAAGGGAATTGAATCGGATTCTCATTTCTGCCATTTACAAGTTCTGTGAATGTGGACACGTTATTTAGCTTCTCCAATCTAAACTCGCTCCTTTGCAAAATGAGGATCACAATATCGAATTCACAGGGCTGTGGTTAGGCGCGGGCGAGAGGACGCTTCTAAAATGCTTCGTGAGGTGGAGCTTGTGTTGTGAGGGCTGAAATGCTGGGAAAATGTAGGGGTTTTAGGGTGGCCGCACAAAGGCAAAGGCTGAGTATGTAGTTACCACTAACTGGTCTGACACAAAAGGAACCCAGAAAAAGCTTCATCTGCTTGCTCGAGAATAGGAGTCCGCCAGCTTTTTTCTGTAAAGGGCCAGAGACAAACATCTCAGGCTTGCAGCTGTACCATCTCTGTCGCAACTAGTCAACTTCGTCTTCGCGGCATAAAAGCAGCCATAGGATGGTGAGTAACCAAAGGAGCAGGGCTGGGCTCCCACAAAATTTCCTGCACAAACCAGACAACCAGCAGGACTTGGGAGTGTGGCACCCCCTGCTGGAGGACAGTCGTCATTGTCTCTTGAAGGACAATGGTCAGTAATCCAGAGAACAATAACCCAAATCACACCCTATTAGGCACTCCGTCCCTTCCCCACACTTTAACCTACACAAGAGAATATTTTATTGATTTTGGTCACATAGAGAATTTGTAGCTTGCATTTCCAAAGGTGCTACTAATAAATACTAATAAATAATGAAGACCACAATAAAATTTAGCAGGCTAGGTATGATCAGCCAAATGGTAAGGCCAAAAGAAAATAAAAACTTGGTAAAGACCACATTTTGCACAGGAAAACTAAATGGTCTGCACCACAGAGAGTTTATACAATGAGTTATTGATTCTACGGACTTTGGTGAGCGGTTTTTAAAAGTCCTAGAAAACTTAGAAGGCACAGTGAGAATTGGGAATTTTAACATCAAAACACACACACACACACACATAAATATTCAACTGATCTTCAAAAGAAGTATGACCTTAGAAATCACTGTAGGATAAAGTCCAGCTGAGTCTACACATATAAACCTATTTTATAAAAAGAAAATGATCATATTTGAATTCAGGCCCTTCACTGACTATGTTGGGAAGGGGAAAAAAATGGAACACAATAGATTAACTAGAATTTCTAAAGTTAATCAATAGCTAGTTGTTTTTAAAATAACCAGGTTTTAAAATGAGTTCAACTTTTTTTTTTTTCAATTTTGGAGTCTGACAATTTATGAACTTGAAATACAAATCCAATCAAATCCCCCCTCCCCGTGGCCTTCAGAGGCTTCACTCCTGATGTTCTTGGGATAAAGACCAAGCACATAACCTAGTCCACAAGGTCCTACCTGGCGCCCCCCAGACTTCCCACCGCAGCTCTCCCTACAACCCCACTCCCCCTCCAGGTTCTCTGGGCCTCAGTCACCAGTGTCCCCATCTCTGCCTCGCCACCATCACCCCTGCACCTGCCCCAGGGCCCCCGCCACACACAGTCTTGGTTACCCCCTGCTCCCTGCTATTAATAAAAGAGATCAAGGAGTGGCAATCAGAAGGATACAGAATTAAAACGTAGCCGTCAAAAGTCCAATAAGGAGGCTTTCGAAGGGATACTGCGCACGTTATAGATTAAACTTTGCCGTTTTTAAAGTGATACAAGTTTACTTGTTCGTTCAGTCTTTACTGATGATCTAGACTAGGGTTCCGGTTGGCAAACTTTTGCTATACTGGGACACACACTACACCTGTCAGGCTTCAGGGGGGCATATGATTTCTGTCTCAACTATGCAACTCGGCTGGTGGAGCAGGAGAGAAATTAATGAATGCAAACTGGTACCAAGAAAACCAGGGATTTCCCACCCCCATACCATTGTCATTCTAGGCCACTAATTCTCTGCTGTGTGGGGCTTTTGTGGACCCTGCAGTGGGACCAGCAGCATCCCTGGCTGGACCCACTACCTGCCAATGCATCTCTACCCCAATTTACAACTAAAAATGCTTCCGGGCATTGCCCGAGGCTCCTTAGGGAGCAAACTCATCCCAGCTGAAACCAGTGCCATATAATGGATTTACAGAAACAAGTGGGAAACCGGGCTTGGCCCCCCTGGCTGTAGCTGGGCTAAATCCCAACCTAGAAAAAAGAAACAAAGAATATTGGGAAATTCCTCAGTAGGGTTCGGTAACTGACAGGCCTGTTAATTTCTTCTCTCACTTACTGGATCCTCTCCATAGTGCAGGAATCCTTCAAATGTTTTCTTTCTCAGAGGTGGATAAACCCAGGGCATGTGGTCAGTGCAGACAGACCTCAGAGAGAACTGGGGTCTACCAATCAGATCCACTGTGTGAAATTCACCTCCTCAATGCAAGGTTGCTGCCTTGAGATTCCCACATCCTGTCCTCCCCACATTTGGGCCTCAATCCCTTTGACTATTTTTATTAGATTTTTTTCATCTGTTTGTTTTTAACTAGCTTTCCGCAAAATGTGTGCTGCAAGGCAACTGCCGAGCTACAGTTGGGTACAGAACAGCTTGACTCAGGCTTCAAGCTAGAAATCAAGATCTAAACCTGTAGTCAGGCTTTTCAAGCTGATGTAGGGCCTCAGAAACCACCTTTTCTTCTTTCCCAACTTTTTTTTTCCTTCCCCATTTGGACCTCAAGAGCACAGACTCAGATTTATTACAGTCTTTGGTTCATGATACCCTTGCATCACTGGTCTGGGCATGGCCCACTTCTGGCTTTGTTTCTATGACGAACACCCGTGCCCCCTCCCAACACAAGGAGCAGAACACAGTGGCCTGCGAGCACACCCCGAGATGCTCCAACCCCGAGCCATCCCCCTGCCTCCTCAGCCAGGCTCCGGACTGAATCTGAACTTCACACCCCCTCCCCCACCGGCCCCTCAGATGTGGGCTTCTCATCTTTAAGGTGTGGGAGTCCACAAGAGGGGCCGATGAGCAAAAAGCCCTCCTCTCTTCTCCAAAGCTCTAACTCTGGGGACCTAGCACACTCATCATTTCCTCTGGCAATCCTCAGAAATTGTGCCCCACATATATTTTCCATGTCTAGACGGGAATGAACATCTAGGCAGATCGCTTTTGTGAGACACAGCAAGAAGAGATTTCGATTCACATCCAAGATCGTGTCTTACGAGACCATCTCATGGCCAAGTCCTCTGCAGCATGCTTAGGCCGTGAGGATGTATTGTATCGAAAAATGTTTTTCCTGGGAGCCAAAGAGATTTAAAATATATATATATATATATATAAATATAAATATATTGAGGCTCCCCCCCCTTTGGCCATTTCTCTATTTTAACGTTAAAAGAGTCGTATGAGGGGCGCCTGGGTGGCTCAGTGGGTTAAGCCGCTGCCTTCGGCTCAGGTCATGATCTCAGGGTCCTGGGATCGAGTCCTGCATC